>JAZHYW010067003.1:0-153836 GCA_037355805.1 Ixodes ricinus
GAGGGCTCTGGAAAGCTATGGATCAAACAAAACAGTTATTGCCAAAGAAAGCATTTATGATAATTCTAGGGGAAGCTCATTGTTGTTTGAGGCAAGGACAGGTGTTTTACGAACCAGAACATACAGAGCGAAGTACCAGGAAATGGATACAGTAGTGCGCTGCTTGTGGAGAGGTGGACGAGACGGCTGAGCACTTGATACTCTACTGTAAAGGGCTTCACCCTATGCCTACCGAAGACAACATAGATTTAATAAAGTCATTGGGTTTTAGAGACAGAGAAGGAAAAGTGGATTACAAGACAGTAGAGATTACCAAGCAAAGATTAAGTGAATGGTGGCAGAAAGCACGAGAAAACTAGGTATTTTCTTATTAACTGATGGCAAGGGGGTTTTATAGCCTCACTTTCTGTTCAGTGCAGAGTGTATATAGTTTTCACATTTAAATATTCTAAGCTTAAATGGTAAGACAAATTGGCTAGGTGGCGTAAGCTACCGCCCGATCCAAAGGGCTCAGCCGTATTCATCCATCCATCCATCCATCCATCCATGGCTTGCCGACTTGAAGCCGGCCATTACTTTCCATTGTACAGCTCCGCTGGTCTTCCTTCTTCACCAAAGTGGAAAGGCTGAAAGTTTTTTTTGTCCGTATTGTTGGGATTTACGTGGTCCGCAGTGTTATCTACTCCCAAGCGCAGTCTTTGTGTGATATTCATCATTACCGATTACACTGACTGGGCATCTCCGTGAGACAACTAAAGTTCAATTAAAAGTAACTGTATTCTGGCGTCGCACGAAAAAAAAATAAAAAGGTTCCATGCACCAACCAAACTCTCCGACGCTCCACGTACCCTGCGGTCGAGCTGCTGTCGGTGTACCGCGCACGCGCAAACGCTCCCTCTCTCGCGTGAAGCTGCTTTCTGCGCAAGCGCAGTGCCCACACCTATATAGTGTTGGGCTACCGCGGCCTTGTTTGCAGGCAGCGCGTGTTGGCCTATATAGAGGCTATCGTTCTAATCTCTTTTTGGAGAAAGAATGGAAATGGGTGCGCGATTACTTCTTTTCAATCGCTACACACACGTTTGCCTCATGCTGTCTCAGGGCGCTGACATCTTGCTGAGCTGGTGTGCGCAGCTCGTCTGCTATAGCCAAGCCTCGCTAAGGCGTGCCCATGTTTGTCAGACTGGAGCTCTAACGAGGCCTTTTTTTTTTTTCGCACAAGCTGGTCAGACTACAGCTGCTTGTTAACGTAAAAGGCTGCACAAACCCCGTTCTCGGCTTGAAGTCTGTCACGAGTCAGCTCGATAGAATAGCGTTAGAATTGAACCTTTTCGAAAGTGGGGTGCCATATCTAGTACTATAGATGCAGCGGCAAGTATGCGGAAAGCAAGTCGTCTGCTTGTTACTCAGGAGTGGCGGTGACGTCAAAAGAAAGCCGAGCCCTTATTGGCTGACTGAAAAGAAAAAAAAATAGTGGGTATAGACCTTAAGGCCTCTAGCATCAAAGTCTACCCACTATTTTTTTTTTTGATGAGCCAATAAGAGTTCGGCGTCGTTCTGACGTCACCGCCACTTCTGAGCAAGAAGCAGACGACTTGCGCACCGCATTCGAGTCCGCCATTGTTTGGGCACGTTCTCTGAATGTGCGTCCGGCATGGAGGGTCGCCTCGGCGTTCGGCGTGAACTCGGCTCAGCTCGTATCGGAAACGAGCGCTGCGTCAGCGTTCGGCGAGGATGGATGGATGGATGGATGACAAAGGCTGTATTCTTCATAACGTGCGGTAGCTTGCGCCGCCTAGCCTAGAAATTAAGAACCCAACAAATGGCGACCGCCATATGTTGCCCGCTTGACTTTCGAAAAATTGCCTATTGTGTTGACTCGGATGAAATATCTTTTTTTCTTTTTTTTCGAGCGCGAAATGATTGTTATTATTTGTATATCGTAAAAACGGAAACGGATACTAGCTGCGATTATTTGAGAAAGACAGAGAGAGAGAGAAAGGGAGAAAGTGTGTTTCGGACAGACATACCGATAGGCAGCCGTTCCGCACCTCAAGAATAAACCTTCGCTAGAAATGGCAGGCAGTTATACGAGCGGGCAACGAATGTTTAGCTTAATTTCGATCTCACTTTGTTTTTGTTTTTTTGCTTTTATCTGTTTATTGTTTGACTACTTCTGTTTCCTTCACGGGTTCCTCTTCATCAATACTCAGGTTCTACTAATCCGTCAGCGCCTGATATAATGGTCTTGTTCAGACTACCTAGGCCTCTGGTATAACCATAGGTTATCCCGTTTCTGCAACACTGCCCGCGTTGTTAACACAGACAAATCGATCCACCCTGGCAAAAAAAAAATCATATATACATATAAAAATTAAGAGAACTAGGGCGATAGCAAATGTAGAAGAAGGAGTGAGTAATGATTGATCGCTTCAAAGATAACCCGTTCCGAGGCGGGGGAGAAAAGAGAAAAAAAAACGTTCGGCACATTTCCGGCGGATCATTTATTACCATGTAGGCCAAGAACTGCGGGAGTATATGCCCGGCAGTAAAGTAAAAATCGAATACTACTCAAAAAGAAAAACAAAAAAAATTATAACAGAAACTACAGCCCTCTATTATAAGTTATAACTTATAAGTTACACAAACCCTGGAAACTGGGCGAGAGAGGAACCGAAACAATAAAGAAATAAATTATCGGTGTATAAAAATACAGTACTTGAAGATGCACGCGCTATCATATACCAAAGAATAACGCTAAACCCAGCTGTGCCTGAGCCCGTAGTTAGTTAGACCAGTTCGAGTATCCACTGAAAAAGAAAGATTTTGTTCACACTCCGAAGCACATATAACGCGCGCAAAATGGCGAGAACAGGAATGTAAAATACCTTTCAGAAGAGCCTACGACGACAAACAAAAGACAAACAGGCAATAAGTTGCCGCGTCATAAGTGAAGCATACAACCGAGAACTATACCGAGAGGAAATATTAAAACATAATGAAATGAGAGAAAAACAAAAAAGAAGAGAAAGGCTGAGTGTTATACGATGATGGGAAAGTGAGAAAAGAATGTAGAAGAAAAAAAAAGAAAAAAAGAGAAGTTGTCTGTTTACGAAAGAAACCAAAAGAAAGAAAGCCGTAACATTTCCTTTTGAGAAGCCAAGTAAACAACATCAGATACTAAAACAGGAAACTCCATCAAGAGCCAATAAGAAAATAAAAATGAGAAACACAAGAAGATGAGGAAAGTAGATTTATAGATGGAGTCTGAGAAGGCGGCAAAACCCATTTAGCTACCCGCCACGACGTCCGTTGTTAATTTGTTTTATTTCGTTTTTGTTTTAGGCTTACGCAACCTTCAGATATTCGGTTCTATCCCGCTCAGAAGAGCAGTGTCCAAGGCCCCTCACGGAGTTCGTCAAGGCGTACGTGCGTCAGCGCTTTAGATACGAGTAGCAAGATGCAATATACCAATATAATAATTGTGTAGACGTTAGCTTGTGAAATGATCTGAGATTTGAACGATTCTTACAATGTATAATCTGATTTCTATCTGAAAAATCTCACCGCACCGGTGATAAACGCATTAATTAAAAGGTCAAACCTAAAAACCAAAAAAATGTTTTTTTTTTTTGATCCGGAGACAATGATTATTTTGCAGATTCGTGCTTCGATTCTCAATCATAATCTGACTCCTGTCATCTCCAAGTTCAAAATGTTTACAAGCTTGTCAACACAGGCGACGAATGTTTCCCCTTTCTCGAAATTGCGTTCGCCACTTCGAAAGGTTTGTAGCTTTGCGCATTTAAAAGATAAACACAACAATGATATAATCGTCAATGTGCCCGTCCCTCAAAAACGGTATTTAAACTAACTTCATTCTGAACGAGAATACTCGCACGAAGAAATTGAACGGAAAAAAATACAATAAAAAATATACTGTCGCCGACCTGTTTACTTCACTTCCAATCTCCCTTCTCATCACTTCAATAGTTCCTTTTTATTATTATAACGCAACTCATCGCCCCTAAATGAGCGGTTTTTCCCGCAGGATCTGAGTGCACTTGTACAATCACCGGCTTCTCGAAGAGTAAAACATCTGCGGAAACGCTCTTCTCAACAACCAAAGGCCTCCTCGCTGATTTGTCAGAGATATCAGTCGGTACATAGTTGCGACGTCGAACCTTTTCGGTGTTAACATCGGTTTTCCACTGTCCCCTTTTGCCAAAGGGCGTCGTGCCCCTGTAGAGCGTGCTCTGCCTGCCTAACACCGGTGCTGTGTGAGGAAGCCCGACATCCGGTTAACTTGGCGAAGCTCTCGGAGCATGCGACCTGCAGTTACCACCGAAAAAACAAAACAATCATATTTTGCGCTCACTAATACGATATATTGTGACTGGTTATTAATACCGCTCAAGCGCAAAAAAGAAAGAAGAAAAGATAATGAAACTGATAAGGATGTATTTGACATGTCGACAAGCCGTTTTGTTGATTGTAGCAGGCGTCTCCAAACCTCGGCCCGCGGGCCAGATCCGAGATCCGGCCCGCGGCTGGCCGCAGTCTTTCAATGACGTCCGGCCCGCGGCCTTCCAGGAGACCCGCTGCTAGCGGTGCAAAAGCGCGTGCAAAGAAACGGCACCGCGACGCGCTTCAAGTGCGCAAACAAAGATACCAGAAAGAACGAGAGAAACTGCGTCGTAGGCAAGTCCTATCGCCGTATCAATAACTAAACACTGTCATTACCAGCATTACCATTCTTAGTCCCGCGCCTCATATCTGTGTAACTGTAGGTCTGTCCGATTCGCCTGAACTGGCTGAACAAGTTCAGCAAAGCAATAAGCTGGCGCATTCGATTTATCCGGAACTTGACACGCTGCACGGGCGCGTTCGATTCATCCCAGTTGCGAACGAGTTCAGACCAAGTTCCTAAAAAACCTTGCACCACCTCCGAAGTCAGTTCATCGCCCGTGCAGAAGTAAACGATGAGAGCAGACAACACTCCCGGTTCTATTTCTCGGAGCTCTTGCTCAAATGTATGCCATGTTTAACAATAACGCCGAGACGAAGGTTACATCCTCTTACGTTGATAAATAATTAATGTACCCCCAGTGCAAACGAAAGCGTGATCCTAACCAAGGGCAGGAATTAGCTCGAATATAATATTTTTTAACGCACCTTACGCACCTGCTAGCACAAATTAAACTCCCTGCAATAAATACAAAAAAAATTGCTGGCGTATTTTTTTATGTTACGCTGTACTGTGTTTATATTCTTCTTAAAGAAAACAGGAAAAGTATTACACTCTTGATAGCCCAGCCGCCTTCAGCAGCTCTTGCATGCAGAGTGACGACTCCGATACATTGGCAGAGATCTGTGATTTGGTATTTTGGAACTCGCATGCCCCCGTAGCTGAGCATAATACTGCATGCTTTGTCCACTGGTATCTGTGGCCGCCCACTAACGGGCCTGGGAAAAAAAGTCCGAAAATCGGCATTGGCTTGGTAGTTCCACGCGCATCTTTCGCGAGCATCAGAATAAACGCTTCAACTTGACGTCAAAGAGACGGACGATAATTGTTTTAGCCAAGGCGACGCTGTCGGCCGGCTTTCGTCTCTTCGAAGTGATCTCTAAAGCACGCTGCCGCCAGTTAACTCTCGACGCGAAATCATCCTTACGCCGCGAACCTAACGTCGAAATGCGGAACTCGAGAAACTTGGAATTCTTCAACGATGGCTAAATGAATGTAAATTCTATCGTGGCGTACGCAGTCGACGGATACGAAAGCTTAGGGAGACGATGGGAAGCGGACGGTAACCGTTAAAAACGCAGACGGAAACGCATTTCGTGCTGAAAACGTTTTTACTACACTCTAATAAAGAGGAATTCACAGAAAAAGATTTCGTTTGTATACTTTGAAACCAAACAAACGCGAACGAGCTCATTAAACCGGGGAGAAGTGAATGTTGCGTATACGACGTGGCGTGGAGAAACAAACAGACAACAGACGCAAACGACAACCCTGCGCTTCCGCTACGGAAACTGATCACAGCGCCAGTCCTAACGCGGTGGCCGCACCGGTACTGCGCCGCCGCAGGTGCACGACCCCTTGACGCCTCTAAACCCGGACAGAACTAGTTCTGAACTTTCTGGCTGAATCGAACAGACATACAAGTGAAAAGTTCAATCGCGCTCTCATGTACGCTCCAGAACAAAAGAAATGCGAACGACGGAGCGACATTCTTCGCCCCTTCGAGTCCCTCAATGGTTGTCAGCGAAAGCTCTTGCGCAGCCTGTAATGCAATGAAAAGATTTAAAGGCGCGAACTGAAACAGGACGCAAAAAGACACGCGTACGAGAAGGACAATATAAAGTTTTGTTGCACCTAGTAATGAGCGTCGAGAATAGTGGCGGTGCTAATTAGTGACCGACACTTTCGATAACTTAAATTCGCGCCTATTTGTCTTCAGTCTTTCGCAACATCCAGAGCTGATCGCGAAGTTCACAAAGCAGCTTGCACGTTTCGGTTGCCCTCTGATGGCACATGCAATATCGATCCAGCGTCACTATCGATATTACAGTATAACATCGTGATTTGCGCAGATGTGTGCGACTGATAAAATATACGTTTTCTCGTGTCATACCCCTTACTCTGCTGCATTGTCAATACGAAGAAGGCTCGGCGATAAGCGTCGCATGTTCTGATAAATTGAAACAAATCCACACAAATTTTTTTTTTTTAACGAACGGGCAGATTATTTGGCAGTGTTACTATTCTCGAAACGCACCACAAGTTTCTGAAAGCGTCCACTGAAGACCGTTGAATACATAACTAGCGATAAATGAGGTCACTTCTCTAGTTGAAGTGATTTACATCGTGTAGGCTTGATTTAGACTAAATAAATATAATTTCCTTAATTCATTTTTTTTTACGCGCGTTACACCATCATACTTGTTCCGGGCCCGCGCTCGGAACAACCTGTTTCTCGAAGAAGGGCTCCACTGAATGGGAAGTGTGAGCCAACCGCCTTTGAATGTTTGATAACACCTCAAGCGCCGACTTCAAAGCATGCTTCAAGGAAGGAGCAGACGAACTTCCTTGCCTACAAAATTCAATCCTTCCAAAAAGTTTAGATTTGTTAAAACCGACTGAAGTGTTAAACAAACAATTTTCATTTCATTTGTTTTTGATCTTTAGCTTCGCTCGCCGTGTAATAGTCTAAGGTTCCGTGTTTTCAAACGTTTATTTTTTTCTTGAATCTGAAGGTATCTTTTTTTTTGGGGGGGGGGGGGGGGCTTATTTTTTGATACTTGTTTATGTGCAAATTGGTGTAAGTCATAACTAATTTACACAAAAAAACGACACCGAATCTATAGGAAAAAATTAACCCGTAAAAAAAGATATTCCCAAATTAAAAAACGAAAAGAAAATAAACTCTGGAAACACAGAATCCTAGACTAATACTTCTCCGCTTTTTCTTCGAATTCAATCCAGCTGGGAGACTTCAGGGCCCGCCTTCGCAAAGACCGCCGCCCGGCCAACACCGGCGCCAACCCCAATGGAGCCCCACCACGGGGATGCTGGACTCCCAGCGTCGACGGAAACTCGGCCGGCTCACCTCTGCAAGCTGGGCACGCAGGGAGCCCTCACCAGGCGCTCGAGACAGGCCTGTTGTACTCGCGGTCAACTTTCTGTGGCAATCCAAAGAGAGGAGGAAAGCGCGTGCACAGCGGTTGCTGCACCCTCTCCCTTAGCATAGGCTGTATTGCCACAGAAAGCTGACCGCGAGTATAGAAGTCAGCAGCACATGGAGACCCCGCCAAGACCACCGTCGCGAAGACCGCTGCCTAACGCTCTTCGCCCTTTTCAACCGCAACATCAACCCCTCCCACCCTCGTCTACACAATCTCACATTTAAACCATCAGCACCTTATTTCTTTTTATTCCTTTGCACAATACCATTTCATCATCGTTAAACGCGCCGTCCGCGGGCCTTCAACGGTATGGGCGAAATGCCTTTCGGTCGCGCCGCGGCTCTCCTGAGCCGAAATATACTACTACTACTACTGCTACTGTCGTCATTATTTAAATAATAGCATCGCTCCACCTCATCTCTACGCCTTTGCATCGGCTACAATGTACCGCAATCATTTAGAGGATGCTGCGCTTACATCATAACAATATGTATTTGAATTTCGTACCTTCTTTTTATGCTTTTTGAAGTGTTTTCAATGTGTGTGTGTGTATGTGTATGTGTATGTGTATGTGTGTGTGTGTGTGTGTGTGTGTGTGTGTGTGTGTGTGTGCGAGAGTTCCCGATTTTTCCCCTTTTTTTTCTTTGTGCACGGGTTTTTGTGTCGGCTCCCAAAAAGAAAATCAGCCTGGTTGTTTTCCATGGGCACAGATATAAATGTAAGTATTATTATTATCATATTATGATTACTATTAAGGCGAGTCTGAACACTAAGCATTAAGAAGACGTTCACCGCGCGTGCGCAGTGCAGCCCTTCATGCCACGTGTAACCAAACAGTACGCGTCGCCGATCCGCCGTTCCAGCAAAGCGCCTCTGGCAGCTGCTATTGGAAATTTTGAAGCGTTTGGACACCACCACATCTAGAATAATAATAATTTAAAAAAAACTGTGCACGGCGCCTATATCTTTCCTTAACGTAACATAATCCCACTCGGATGGCTCAAACTCGACCCTTGGGCCCGAGCCCAACACCCAGGCGTCCTTCGGACGCGCTGATTGGGCACGAGACCCAGTCGAGCGCCGACACAACACTCGTGGACCAATCAGGTGTCTACGCTCCATCTCACTGCGACGACGTCGGAACGCTAATGTATAAGCGTGGCTTTGATTATTTTAGGTGGTGTATTGGCTCAGCCCCTGCTTCCAATGCTATCCGAAGTGGCAAGCACGCGTCGATGAAGTGTTTTCGTGACACTCTTGAACTGTTACCCTTTTTTTTTTTAACAGTAATTAAATCATCTAATTGTGCAAAAAAAACAAAAACATCGTTGAAGGTTACTGCCAGTACGTGCATGCTCAACCAAAACACGCGCAATCATGGCGGCCACTGAACGCAAAAATCGAAAAGATATATGATCAACTACAAAAACAAAAATGTAAACAGTCCTTTAGAAACTAGCGAGTCGTTAGCGAGGCACAACACCCCCCACGGAGACCAAACTTCTCCCATCCCTACACCACACTCCAACAACCAATCGCCCGTCAATACTAACAGGAACCCAGCACACGGCCCAAACTACCCAATTACGCTCGGCTAACGGCAAATAAAAGGCCGCCCAACCATCCACTCCGCCGTCTAACGATGCCTAAAAGGGGCGAAAGCAGGCGGTGAACGAGATCTGAGGTCGATTAAAACGCCGCAGTAACCATCGCCAGTGAGCGGCATGAGGCAGCGGCGGCGGCGGCTGCGAGCCATGCGAGGCGCGCCCGGCATCGGAAATTCCCGAAGCCGTATACTTATCGGGCTCCTGGGAGCTTTCAGACGGGAACGAAAACCCAAAAGCGTTTGGGTTTACAAGAAACCCCAGACCAGGAGTGAAAGACCGACGAACGGAAAGAGCGAGTTGAAGCAGGCACGTTTTTGTTTCTTTGTTTCGAGAGACGGACATTTTCCATCCCCACCCTGCCGGTTTCGATCCGGACGAGCGTCGTACACTACAACTTCTGCGTGATGCACGCTTTAAGCCACGGGGTCACACTGCTCCTACGTCACACAAAATGCAGTGTGCAAACCCGAGTCACCCCAATATCCGTGGTTCGAATGCCGCGTGCCAAGTTTCCTCCTTCAACTCATTTCTATGTGGCGTTCGAAGCACGGATGTCGCGGCGACTCGCGTTCTAATCTGATGTAGACTGTCTTTTACATGATGTATAGGCACTGTGTGTGCGTGTGCGTGCATGCGTGTGCTTACGTGTGTGTGTGTGTGCGTGCGTGCGTGCTGTGCTTACGTGTGTGTGTGTGTGTGTGTGTGTGTGCGCGTGCGTGCGTGCGTGTGTCCGCGTGTGACGGCCGTCATATTGAATTCTGACGTAGCTGGGTTGGGGCAAGTGTACAAAATCACCTTATGTACCGATTGGAAGACGCTAGAATCCAAAGGGTTCCTACACCGCTATAATCACCGCGGACCCGACAAGTGCAGCGCACGGTGAGCGTCGAGCATCTTATTATCGCCAAGCAGCCATTCAGGTTGCGGCATTAACCTATTATCAAGGACGAATAACCATCACAAAGCAAGAAACTGAAACACGATAAGCAACGGCCTGCGTTTGTTAGGCTGTCAGTAACCATAGCCTTTTCACTTTTACCGGCTACGCTTCTCATTATTCCAGTTACGCGAAAACTATAGCTACCTTTCTTTTTGTTTTGTTTTTTGCCGGGCATCTTAATTATACGTCATATTTGAACCCGCATACATTCACAAAAAAAAACTGTCTCCACACCCTTCCAGCGCCATTATCACCTCGGCGAAAAATTGCCGAGTCATCCGGGCTGACGACGCGCGCGCAGCGCCTGATATTCCTGGGAATAACTCGATTGCGCATGCTCAGAACGCGGTTCCACGGCAGAGTACAGAGAAAGATGGTAGAGCGCAGAATGCGTGTATTGAAACAACCTATACTGTTGGTTGGCTGCAATAAAGAAAAAAATGCATCGTACAGCAAAATTAGCCGACAATGTCCCCCCCCCCCCCCCCCGCCACTCGCCTCCCTTTCCTCTGTTCCCGATCACGCAACCTCCTTCCATTCAACGTTTTATTTTTTTTTTTAAGATAAACAGGCGACGACAATTCCTTTCCCACTCTCGCTTTCTTTCTCTCTCACACTCACACGCACACTCACGCACACGCCGACACGCACACGCACGCACACCCGCAGACACGCACATTACTCTGCAAAGCTCTCTAATGTTCGCCACGAAGCACGCGGTGGAACAACAAAGAAGCTCTATAAATAAGCCATAGAACGCTGTCGCGCTGCCTGCGAGAACTTTGCAGCGACAGCGGCAGAGACGCCGATGCTGCAAACATAGTAGCGCTCTACACTGCGTTTCAGCTATACATACAGCTGGACCGCAGTGCATGCTGCGAGCCATCCTGCAGCCAATCCACGGAGGTGGGAACGTAACCACGTGACTGCGCGCATCGCCGAGCCCTTCCCGAAGGTCAGGTGACACTAACACGCGACATTGGATGGGCTGCGGTCCATCGTACATAAATGTGAAACGGAGTGCAGTATTACTATATCGTTGAAAAGCGCGCTTACCCATGGTTCGAGCCGCGGGCGGCGCACGATATCTGGGACGAGGGAGCCCCGTGGGAAAACCGCGAACAGTATCGGCTTGCATTGAGTGTGTGCTGCGGCAATCGGAACGCGGCCACACAATACAGCCGCATCGTTAAAACAAAAAATAAAACAAAAAAACAAAAAAAAACTTGAAAAAAAAAACGATTGAAAAGGCGTTATAAAAAGAAAAGAGCATAGAAACTAGAGACGCGAGAGATGACAATATTAAAAATAAAAAGAGAGTATCGCGGTTCCACACAAGGGAATATCAAGTTTACGCATTAATTCAACGAAAAGAAAAAAAATTAAACCTCCGGGAATATTTCATTAAAATGAAAAGGAAAAAGAAAATATACTCCCCGCTTTCGCAAACAGCAAAAGCTGGGTATATTCAGTACGAGCTCACGCCAAGTCCGCTTAAAAATTTGTCAGTTATCAAACTTTAGGTTTACGCGTTCGGTGCGAATTATAATCGGGGGTGCGACGTAAGCCGCAGATGATTTCATATTTCTTTATGCGAAAAAACGAACCGTTTTTGCGAGCTTAAGGTACGTTTATTAAAAGCAACGTCTTAATTTATTTTTTTTTTGACGCGGGGGTATTAATTGAAGCTACCCATTCTTCGTTCGTTAGATTAGAATTTTGCAGAAATTAAATGGCGTTCTCGGTCGCATTTACGAAGCCTTTACGTGCATAAAGTAGCGCGGCCTCACCGCGAACGCAGTTATTATATGACGGCTAAACAAACACAGAGCGCGACTGATTATGTTCGCAAGCTTTTTCGATTTGTGATTGGTTCCTCGGCGAACTTTCACGACTGATGCAGCATGCTCGTTGGCTGCGTAGGGCGATAATGAAATGCAATCTCGCGAATCCTCAAGTTGTCAGGATTACGAACATAACTCATACGAACAAAAAAAAACCCAACGTTAAACCTCGCCTAACAACAACTTGAAACACGAAAAGAAAAAAAACACGCGATCGGAATGAAATAATAGTATGAACAATAGCAAAATAATACCTTAAGCACTCTGTCGAGGAGAGCCGAACTACTTGACGCCTGTAACATAAAATACACAACTAAAAAAAAAAAGAGCCAAACGTTTTTTATATACGAGAGCACAGGGCAAATCTCCAGACATGCGCACACGTACAGTACGAGACATAGTAAGCACGAACACGTGTCACATCGGCATTTTGGCACTCCAAAGTACGATGACAACTTTTTACAGTTCAGAAATACGTCCCATGTCACGCCCCGCGTTACCTGTCAGAAACTGCAGCATTTTTTTATGACAATTGGTTTTCAGTTGAGAGAGAGAGAGAAAGAAAGCGAATACTGTGCGTTCCTGCTAACCGTGTCCCACGCTGTAACGTCGCCTTTGACGCACGAAGTTTGGGTTGTGTGATTCACGTCATTCTGTTCTTCCGTCGCTGTTATCAGAGCAGAAATACGGGAGCTCCAGTGGCTGCCTCTATAGGAACCCGACTCCTGAAAAGACCCTTTCGTTTACGAGAGGCAACCGAAGACTTACGATTTCAAATCCGTGCGAGTTTTCGAGCAGGAGCCAGGACAAATCGACTAAAAACAAACGAAGAACGCAAACCAACCTTTAAAAAAAAACAAAAAAACATGTACACTTGCATAGGATAAAAAGAAGTTCGGAACCGGATGCGCCTGAGGATGTGGGACCTATCATTTCTTATCCCACGTCGAAGTCAGCGCCAGGTGTTCCCTGTTCACCAACTCCACGATGCCGACGCACGCACGCGTAAAAACACACACACACGAAGACGGCCACACACACACACACACGCACGCCTGAACACACACGCACATGCACAGAAGCAAACACTCGCCCATACACAAGCACATATATACACGCATACACACGTACATACAAACACTCACGCATACCCTTCCGAACACGCATACACACACACAGACGCACATACCCGCGCGCACCACGCAGGATGTCGAGCCTTCCGCGCCTCCGCTTTCGCTCGTTTGTTCCTTAGGCGTCCGAGGGTTGGAGTCGGCAGCGCGAGCGGCGAGCACAGACTTGACGTGATCTACGGGCGGGATTCAAGACGCGATCGGGAGCTTCCCGCTACGACGTCGAAGGCAAAAGCCGCTTTCACGCCTTGAAGGATGGTCCAGACAACGGCGAGCCGACCTATACGAGGAGATCGAGCTAGGAGAAAGACTCGATCCCCGAAAAGAAAGCGATAGAAAAAAAAAAAAGTCACACGATTATGCGGTGCGAAAGTTCGTCTGCTTCATGGGCGGCGGATGCGGTGACGTCATAAGGCCGAGCTCTGATTGGCTCTGACCGGACAGGTAGCGGGTAAACCTCAATGTATACATGAACCTCGATGTATAGACTCGTCGATCGATCAGTTGGTCGCGTGATTGATGTGGAGATGAGCCTTATTTATATGCATAGACTCATCGATCGATCAATTGGTCGCGTGATTGATGTGGAGATGAGTCTTACTTATGCGACTGTCGTTTAATTCAAGAGCCCCCTTGCCTGCGCGGGTAAACCTAGAAGCGGCTCGAAGTAAATGATTTTTTCAAACTTTACTTAGGAAACCTATGAGGTTGTACGCTTCCCAAATTTTCACGTCAATAAATTCAAGAAAATTTCCAGACTTTCCCCTTAAAATAATGTATAAAAAGGAAATTATAATGCTCCCAATATGTATACGGTTATCCGTAGTTCATATTCTATTTCTCTACACTCTCTCTCTCTCTCTCTCTCTCTCTCTTGTTTTCTCTCTCTCTCTCTGTGTCTTTGTAAAGTGTCATTTTCTTGCGAAAATACGTGGACAGAAAAATCGATCCACTAACACCCGACCGCCGACCCCCGACCAGAGCAAGTGGTCGTCTGTTCTGGCGCCGGTTCTCCCAGACGAACCAAAAACGAGCAGAATCGAGTCCACCAGCGGCTGCATTCAGCCGCCCATAAAGTTATAACGACCCGCCAGACGAGGTACGCCATGAGCCGTGGCGTACATTTTGTCTGGCGGCTGGAGGGGTCTGACGGCCTGAGACGCCAAAGCAAAATAAATTCAAACCTGGCGTGAGTGTAAACGGATCCTGTCCCATATACAACACGGCGTGTCAGGCGAAAGCGTCTCCGTCTGCTAGATGGATGAATAGATGAATACGGCTGAACCCTTTGAGTCGGGCGTCGGCTTGCGCCACCTTTATTTGGTATTTTTTTGTATGTGTTTTTCTTTTATTTTTTAAACTTTTCAAAGATACAAAGGAAAACTGACGCACTTCGTCTGGTTCTAACGACCGACGGCGTCCTTTCATACACATCATTAGTTTTTCGCCTTGTGTTTTACTCTAGACACGTATAAGTTTCCAAGCTCTGCGATCTTATACTGGCGTTCCCCTCTAGCGGCGGAGGCTGAGCTGTTGGCACCATAAAGTCGTTATACAATACGCTAAAGGTTCAACTGGCGCTAGTATCTATGCGACTTCCGGGACGCAAATTGAAGCAGACAGCAACCAGTCTACTTTTGCGGTGCTCCTGTGCGTTCCTATGGGAAATTGCCCGTGCAAAAATGTCTCTTCGCCGCAAAAAAAATAAAAAAATACATGAATCAGTTTTGTTATTAGGGTAGTACCGAATCGTATGTGCCATTATTATTGATGTAAAAGTGTAACTGCTTTTGTGAGGGTATTTTTCTTCTCCAGTGAACGATGTTGAACTTCGCTACAGTTAAGGCCTCAACATCTGCTCCACAGCAGGTGTGTAAAAACAAGTGACAATTCAAAACAAAATAACAATCGAAAGAAATGTAGAGTGTGTGCAAGGTTCGCCAGCATTTCGGTGACGCTTTTATATTGCTAATATATGCCAGTCATGTCACTATGTAAAAACGACCCCGTCGTGCACCTTTACGGGCGGTTAAAACCATTGAAAATGTAAAGAATAAAGTATGTGGTCTATGAAATGCGTCTCTTTTTATTATTTTATTTATTTATTTCACAATAGTGTCAGCCCCACAGCCAGGACTAGAATAGGAGTGAGCACTTGGGAAAATAAATGCAACAACATCAGCAGTCAAGTCCTAACACTCACACGCAGAACACCATATACAGATTTTATTTTTATACCGCTATAAATATGCACTCATTCTAATAATTCTAATGCATTCTAAAACTAGGAGACACAAAAATATTGCTCAGGTATACAAATGTGATAACAGGTATAACATCAATCTATTTCTTACATATTGAAATTTCTTTCAAACTCCGATGCAGTGCTTGCTACAACAGTACGTGCTCTCTGGCAACGCATTCCAATCTCTTATTGTACGGGGAAAAAAAGAATTCTTAATCTTTGTTTAATTTGTATTATTTTATTGTTTTAGTGTGTTTCTCTCGTGTGATTCGAGAAGTAGGAGGTCGAGTGAATTTGTGTTTAACCATCAGAAGTGCTTCGTCAGACTCTAGAACCATGTAAAGCGTTTTTAACCGTTTGTCGCTGCGCGCTGAGCAGATCGCAGCGTTCACGCATATTGCAACCGGTGAACATTCCACTATGCACTCCTTCAGATGTACGGTGATCTAACTCGACCGCAATTAATCCCGGAACAAAAAAATTTGCCGAGCTGAACACAACGTAATTTCACGTAACACTGAACTTCGCGGAACGCCACGTCGCCCTTGTTGCGTCGGTAGAGGTAACCACCATCTTGAAACTGGCGCTCTCGCTGGGCCCGAGATCTCTCGAGAGCTTCCCGCAAAAGCCCGCAACGCAAAATCCCCAACGCTGCGTGCGTACGCAATACGCTAGCCGGCTGCTATTGCGTTCTGCGCAAGCGCACTCCCGACCCGCAATTTCATTGCGTACGCAAAGATTTAGCCTACGGTTCACTGAAACAGTCTACTATCTGAAGTGCGGACAGCACACTCCAGTCTTACCTCCTTGACGCGTACGACGCATTCAATTAAGACCACGTGAAGAAAAGAGCGCACCCCTCCTTCCTCCCTCCCTCCTCCCCAAAAGTCATCACTATCCACACAGCCCCGTCTAGCTTGCGTCAACATCGCCGCCAGCGAGTCTCGCAGCGGCACACCGAAGACAAACGCGTCTGCTTGCTTTGCGGCGACTCATGTAGGGCTTCAGCGAGTTTGCCTCTTGGGGCGGGTCGGGGAGCCACACACGATGACGTCGTGCAGAAGCCTTTGTCTCCTACATGACTCCAAACGGAAAGGAACAAGCGGGAAAAAATTTGCGAAGCGCCATCGGTCGTCTACAGTTTGGCCGAACAGCCAGCACGGACACGCAAACGTTTCGCCTCGAAATTGTGACAAAATACTTAAGCATATTTGATTCTATAGAGTCTAGGCCCTTTCAGCTGTTTACAAACACGGGCTGCCGCTTCGAGTCCCGAGCGATTTCCGGTTCGCTCCGCCTTACGTCAACAGTGCTAGAAAGCATAAATGCTACACGGACAACAAAGTTGGAAATTTAACGAGAGCCTGCGGCTGTACAATTTCACGTCTTGGAGGAGGCAACGTTGGTTTTACAAGAATATTCGAACAATTTTAACAGACCTCGGGCTTCTTGGATCTTTTTGGCGTTCACCTGGAGATCTGGTGGTTAAACGATTCATGGACAGTTCAAGCAGCTGTGTTAAGGTGGGCTTTGTTCATTCTTTTTATGAACCGGAAGTTCTCTGGGACGTCAAAGACTGGAGCCCCGACTGGTGGCGCTTCGACACGAGGTCCGTATAAGTGAGTTAAGGATAAGTGAACGCTTCATTAGAGGCACTCAACGGAAACCCAGATAAAACCCAAACGATGAAACGCTAAGAGGCTACAAAAGAGTTAAATTCAAACGTTACCACCGCGAAAAAAACGCTAATAAGTTACAAAAGTGTAAAATTCAAACGTTACCACCGCGGGGAAAAAGAAAAAAAAAGAAAAAAAAGAAGATCCAATAAAAAAGCATTAAGCTCTAGAAGCAATAAACGACCATAAATGAGCTTAAAGTAATAGATCGCAGATCGCGGTCGTACGCCGTTCTTTCATTACTTTTTTTCTTCTTTTTATTGCTTCCTCCGATTCACGCGCTTCTGAAATAGAAAACACGGCTAGACGCAATAAAAAAGCGAACGAAAGCAATTCTCATCCGAAATCCGATTTGTACGACCGCAATTTTACGACACAGACACAACAAAAAAAAAAAAAAGCCATTACAACCACTGCGAACCACGCACCACAACAACCCGGACGTGAAATAAACTATATAAAATAAAGGCTCGAACTCGCAAAGCAATCAGACTTATACGTGTCTACCCAATTCAGCCAAAATACAAACACACCGAGAAAAAGCAAGTGAAGAACAGAGTAAAAAAGAAAAAAGATATCGATAAAACTTTTTTGATCACTTCGAATCACAAGGTGCAACCAGGATCAAAGCAGCAAACCGTTATACCGCTTTTAATCAAACGAACTTGTTTAAAAAAACAAAAAGACAGCATTACACATTTTTGTTTTTCAACAGATAACCAGGGCCTTTTTTTTTTAGTTTATCAGTTCGAAATGCCGAAATGCTTTCGAAATGGCGGTTTTATGATGGACTGCTTTCTGCCGGCCACCACCGCGTTAAGACATGGAACGTGACTGGCCCTCTCGCTCGGGAACAATAGCACCGCGTGTCGCGATTTTGCCGCTCCGGTCGTCGGTCACTTGTGCTACTCTTTTTCCGTATGCAGCTGTACGTAATAGGTGTCACAAGTCTCCCACTGACCGTTATGTAACTTATCGTTGTTTTCATTCTGATATTTCGCGATTTGTTTTGCTCATCTCGATTGATTAGCTTACATTATCGCATAGTGATGCATACACTGTTCTGTCAGCTTCCCGGTTCCACATGCAAGCATCTTTGCTTTCGTGGGCCAGCACGTCTGTATTTGTGCTTTCAAGTAAAATAAATACATTACTAGCGAGTTTTTCGTACACAAAGACGTCGTCATGCGCAAATCGAGAACGCGGTTTGAGCTCGGCGCATGCGCAGTGCCGACGACGTACTTTCTTTGCGTACGTTATTCTAAAACTCGCTCCTACTATTTTTTTATAATTAAGAGAAGACATATTTTTATATGCACCCGGGTTCCACCTAACAATTTCAACCATTTCATCTATTGAGGGTTGCTAACAAACAAGCCTCATTAACAAACAAGAAAAAAAAAAGTCACAAAAATAAAACGGCGTGTCCACGTTTCGACGTATCTCAGGTGGAGGAGGCAGCAGAAAACAAGACGCCTCGTCGAATGACGTCACTCTAACCAGCCGTCTCCTCACAGCGGCTCCTCTGCCTCCCTCCTCCAACGCAGTTAGCGAAAACGACGCGGCGGCGACCGCGCCCTCTAGAATTATTAAAAGGACGAAAACGCACGTGCCAAGAGGACACGCCCCAAGCGACAAAAACAAAGATACAGACACAAAAAAAAAGCCATTAGGGTCGGGACAAAATAAACAAAAATCGAAGCAAGGAGCTTCAAAACGCATCCCGGTATGCTGCAGCACAACAAACACATAAGAGAACGAACACACACACACAGAAAAGAAGGCAGACGTAAACACAGCGAGAATGTCAAACCACGCGCAATAGCGTCATCGGAGTGGCGTCAGCCGAGGCGCAGGAACCCACTCATCTTTCATGTTTAGCTTCCTCACTCGTTTACTTTCAAGCTCTACCTTCTCTTGCTCCCTTCTCAGCTCTCCGTTCTCGCGTTCTCCCTAAATACCGTCATCTTTATTTCCGTCCTTGTTAATCACCGCTACATCAACACCTTTGGACCATCCTACGTGCATAAAATGCGCATTTGAGCCCCCCCCCCTTTTTTTTTTGCCCAGAAAAAAGAAAAAGAGAAAAATAGACGGAACAGGTAGCGATAGATTTACTGCCAGTTTAAGTATTTGTTCTGCAAAACACATAATATGCCCTCTTTTGTCTCTGCAGCTCGAGCAATCATATGCCTTGTGACAGCGTCAGCCCTCTTCCCAATCACCACTTCTGTTCGAATCGGCTGCACGAAAATGCCGCGGTGAAGATATTGGATCTTTTTCACGGCTTCCGGTTCAACGGTGCCAGTGATGGAAGCGGCATTTGGCCTTTTGTAACAGGCTCTGTAGCGGGCAAAATACTGGTTCGGAGCAGCCACTGAGTCTTCTGGAGCAGATGCCAAAACTGTTAGCACATCACTGGGGAATGAAAAAGTGATTGCATCTCTATATGAGTTCATTTATGATAAAGATCACGGGCTTCCATTAGTCTGATGACCCTACCAAACTCCCGTAAGTGCCGTAAGTCTAATGAAGCTACCAAACTCCAGACTCTTAATATGATAAAAGCCTACACCTGTGCTTTAAAGGTGACACTGCTCTTTGGCGGCGTAGGAACCAGAGTTACGTCAAAGTTCGCTGCTCTTCCGATCGACAGCTGCACGGGAACTAACGCGACTACCGTGTTTATTCATACATATATATATATATATATATATATATATATATATATATAGAGAGAGAGAGAGAGAGAGAGAGACTCGTATTTTCTTATCTCTCTCATTCCCAGCTCCATTTTCTTTTCTTCTTTTCTTTTAAATTAGAGATTAACTTACAGTTAGCACAAAGAAGGTCGACCTGTAATAACCCCGAGCATAGTCTGCTTGCCTATGGTGCCAAGCCAGGCACTCCCCCAGGTAAGCCGCTGCTCCTAGCACGTCCGGTGCGAAGCGGTGAAGCTCGACGCGGGCGGCGCAAGTGACACGGTACTCCGCAGCCACGGAACAAAGGCACGTGGCAGACCGTGAAAATCGAGCGATCTCATCAGGAGTACAAGACCCTTTCTCTGTTTTTATCGCAGTAGCCGCAATCGGCAATCCCACTATTCCGCAAAAGTTTTCTCGGGACTCTTAGTTCCCGACATCGACGACATCGTATGGAAATTTAGACGATGTCTGCGATCAACCAGCCAGCGCACCAACCGGCCAGAGCGGTTGATGCCCAGCGTCAACGGCTCTGACCGGTGGATTCGCAGCATCGAAGGGCGACATCGTGGCACTCGCCATCTCCTTGCACGTGTTCTTTCATCGGCGAAACCAATCACGTGCAGCGAATGCCCACGTGACTTGCGTTTTTAGTGCGTGTGTTTGCGGTTGTATACGTGTTCGAGCCTTCGACTGTGCTCTGACCTAAGACGAAACAAATAATACGGCGAGTAGAGACGTTGTGAAATTCATATTTGTACAATTTTTCTTTCCTTCTACTTCTCCGAACATTAGGGTGGACCAAGAATAAAATATCATACTTGTATTTTGCTTTAAGCCCATCTCGCAAAAAAGGCATTTTTGGCGCAAGGGGTAGCAGACTTTCGTTCATGGCGCAATTTGGCGCAAATGGAACAACACTTCGATCACTGCAGTGTGAAAGCTATAGTTCACTCAATGACAGTCTCCGTGTTTCTTTGTCACGAGAAACGTCTCCTTTTCTTTCCCTCCCTTTCTCTCGGTCTCTCTCGATCTTGAATACAACACAAAATCCCATATATACGTTAATGAGTGAAAAACTTTGTTCCAGGGCAAATGGAACCTGGTTGCACCAGGGCGAATGGAACTGAAAGCTCATCTTTAACTAAACTTACACTCTAAAAAAAAAAAGTGTGTAAGTATACATTTTTGCAAAACACGGAGAGAGCCAATCACAGCGAACAATGAAGGTATTCCAGGGAATGAAAAAACAAAAATTATGATTATTCTACCTGAAAACTTAAGAAATGAGCACAAAGAAGGAGCGAGCGAAACATATATTACTCTAATAATCCCTACGCATATCGCTTTATTGTTTTTTTTTTTCATTTGTCTTAACACATTTTTTTGACGTCTTCATTCGCTGGAATCCTTCTACGACTAATTAAAAACCGACCGTGTTGGTAAGGTTCAACTTTACGCACGAAGGAATAAACGAACAGGGCAGACCCCAGAGCACGACATTTTTCAAAGATGGCATGTTCTGTGCTCCGTCCTCTTTGTGTATTCCTTCATGCGAAAAAAAAAAAAAGAAAAAAAAGGCTAGTGTGCCTACGATGTATACAGCCTTCGTTTAATTACAGTGGTACCCGGAACGGGTGGTTCCCGTTTTGACCCATTCCCACTTCACCCTTCCCGTTTGTACCTTTTCATTTCGACCCGGCTCAAAACGACCTTCTCGTTTCGCCTTTTCCCCATTTAGTCCTATCCCAAAACAACCTTCCTGCTTTGACCATCTTTCGTTATCAGCTGGGTTAATTGGTTCGTTTGTATTGTTCGTTAAAGGGGCCCTGCAATCATATTTAAGCGTCTACCTTTTTTGCGGTGTCCACGTCTCTTGGGGTTCGGGCAAGCCAGCGGGCACGGAGAGAGTAACTAAATATCAGTGCGTCATATTTTAACCGGACGACGCGGAAACCTCCTCCACCTACGAGGGCGACCCGCGGTGCCGAAAGCGCGCGATATGTGACGTCTTTGGTCCTGGCCTTACTACTGGTCAAAGCCGCTAAAAGCTTTTTTTAGTCGTAATACAAAATGTAAGCGTCTCGAACCGTTTCAATTATTTATGAAAGTAGTGTTTGTTCAGTATTTTAGATCAGAAAAGAAACAAATGCAGTTTATAAAGTACGGAAACAAGACATGACCCGTCGACATACCCGCCACCAAGCGGCAGAAAGAACGGCGCATACTAGAAAGGGGTAGTGGGATCAGGCACCGACGAGCGGCGAGCGTAGAAAGGTCCCGGATGTATGCGGCGGCGCTGCGGTGGTATACTGGCGCGAGTATCCGACCGGTTCCGAGCGTTCCGAAGGCCTTCGGCGAGAAGGTTTGGCTGGCGATTTGGCCATTTGGCGGTATGGCAGCGCGAAGTGGCTCCCGTTCTGAACTGATCTTTACCCCGTGTTTGCTGTCGTTTGTGGCCAATGAAGTGTCATGCCGAATTAGTGTTTAATCGCGCAGCAAATGCAATGCGAGCCGCCCTGGCTGTCCGCTTCATACAGCCCAGCCAGAACATGCTTTAGTGGCGCCCTCTCGAGCCGTCGACACGGAGTGCGGCAGCCGTGACCGCTCGCTGGAGCTCACTACCCCTCCTCTAGTTCACGGCCACTCAAGCAACCAAGGACGTCATGAAGGAGGTTATTTTTTGCTTGTTTTTTGTAATTTTAATTTGCCTATAACTTTTAAAGTAAAGCGAAATTCGAGAAAAGAAAAGTTTCATTAAGTTACTACGTTCAGTGCGCTCAGGTTCGGTGCAAATTAAAAACCAGTCAAAAAGTTGTTGCAGGGCCTCTTTAACTATTGAGTCGGTTCAAGTGTCCTATGTCTGCCTTCCTTGCTGACCTCACTTCTCTCTCCCGAAACAACATTGGAGACATGGCACAATTAGATAGAGCGCTGTACCAGGGAGGGCCCACCTGAACATTTACAGCTTTATCAATCTGATCAAACGGGATGAGCCCTTGACGAGGATATCTCTGCATCAGCTTGCAAATGGAGGTGCCGTGCGGACCAGGGGCCAGCCGCGAGCTATCGAAATCGGAGTGTCACCTTTCTGATGGCACAATTCCCCGTTCGACTTCCTCAACAAGGCGATACCAATTTGTGGTTTATTATTTTTTCCTGTGTGTGCCAGGGTTCAGTGTTTGAAATCGTAAGAAAATTAAGTCGCAATCAATGCCTGTCAACCTGTCTGATTTACCGCTCTTCAAAATATCTCGTTCACTATATAGGAGTTTTTGAATAATGTACGCAAGCGCTTTGGGTATGCTAAAAATAGCTGCCGCAGTATAAAACCTACGGCAACACTAATTTGAGCTTACTCAAAGCGCTTGCCTACGTCCCATTCTAAGATTTCCTCGTTGCACAGAGCCCGACACTGTTAGCGCGAACGAGCAATTGCCGGTTTTTGCTGTTTGTCTCAAAGAATCAAAACACTGCCATCAATATTATTAGTTTCTTTGAAAGTGCTCACTGGGCGAATAACCTAAGCGGTACAGTTCGGTACATTCTAACACCATTTCAAAGTAAAATTAGAAAAACTGCCAACGTCGTGTTCGCGGTAACGTTGTCGCGCAGTGTACGTAGACCGTTTCGTAGTTACACGTTTTGGGGACCATCTTGAAAGAAACATTTTAAGTGGTTAGGGTAGAAATATATTTGACATGCAAAAATAATTCAGAACACAACTAAATAGCTCCGCCTGCAGCTTTACATTAATATCCTTTCAGAACATATTCTTAAGAGAAGATATGTGCAAACCAGGGTCTGACAACGGATGGAGATTCCTGCTCGCGCAAGGCAGAGATCTGGCGGCGTGACGCCGGCTGAAGACAGTGCGTCGGCCTAACGCTCACAAGGGCTGGATTCTGTCTCCGAGGCGCGCTGCAACGATACTCAATTGGAATGCTTTTCGCTTCACGCAGCCTTATCTGACTGCCTGGGCCATCCAGCGATACTCACGACGCAACGCCACAGAGCCGAGAACTCTTTATTGCAGTGTAGCTTCAAGCGACAACTGTCGATCTTACATGTTCATTCGAACACGTCATCCTCTTGCAAACATTCGATAGACGTAAACGTCGGAGATCGCTAGTACACCCATATGACGATATTGAATGCGGTTCACAGATTGGACCCGAGCATTGCGTGGGCACGATTTGGGCTCGTGATAATACTAGCCAGACGTCGTGTTCGCGGTAACGTTGTCAGCGCAGTGTACGTAGACCGTTTCATAGTTACACGTTTTGGGGACCATCCTGAACTAGACAACATTTTAGCCGTGGTTCAAGTAGAAATATATTTGACAGGCATAAAATCAGTTCAGAACACGACTAAATAGCTCTGCTCCGCCTGCACGCTTTACATTAATATCATTTCAGAACATATTCTTAAGCAGAAATGTGTGCAAACCAGGGTTAGAAGGATGGAGACTTGTCTCGTAGTGGTCAGAGATGTGCGGGATCCGTTATACCAATGCGGTGAGCGTGCTGAAACGTAAAGGTGTGCTTCGCCGCTTTAAGGGTTCAAAAAAGAAGTGCGTTTCGGGAAAGGGTTGAAACGGAACAGGTCCAAATGGGACGGGCGATTCGGGAAGGGAACGAAACGGGACGGGTTCAAACGGGAATGAGTTGTTTCGCGCTACACGCTCGGAACAACGGCTTAGCGTCCTATTCTGCCCCGCGGGTAGAAAGTGGTCCCAAAAGTGGCAACAATTGACGTCACGAAAGCCGGGGTGTCACGCTGTCGGATGTCGCGATCCTGACGGTTAATCGTAAAAGTTACAAAAATAAAAAAAGAGCGAACGCGTATGTTGTTGTCGTCGTCCGTGCAGCATCCCCAACTCCTGGCTGCAGAAGCTTCTGTGAACTGTCAAACTTCCGGGCGTCTTTCACGTTCACGCACCGCTGCACGTGACACCGCCAGAATCGCGGACGCAACGACAGCCTGACTTTTTTTTTTTTTTGGACGCGGTACATTTTGTAGTATATAATTCCACCCAATTTGCAGCCCGCCCACTTGGATAAAATCGTGTTTCCAAAATCCAACCGTTTCGAATACGTACTCTCTCTATACAGGCAACCCCTTATCAAGTTCGCGCACTTTGCTTTGTTCCCTAGCGTTGGTACACCCGATGATGGTGTACCTACGTAAAAAAAAAGCCGAAATCGCGTTGGTTACGAATCAGCATAATAAGTTGCTCGGAACTTGGGCCATGCCTCGCGTTTGTTAAGCTGTCGGTATACTTGAAATTCAGTCATCATCTCGCTTCCCTCAAAAATGCACCAAAAAACAATACTCGCTCCGTTGGCAAAGCATTCAAAACAAACGAAAATCGTAAACCGTAAAACAAACTCAACACACAATCCCCCCCCCCCAAAAAAAAAATCGCCAACTAATAGGTGGCGTTTTGTGTGTCCACTTCTATTGGCCTGTTTGTATTTTTTTTTTCGTCGTATTGTACTAGTCAGCCAGAGCTCATGCATTGCCTCAACACTCTGATTTGTGGAAGGCTTGAATGCCGCAGCGCCATTTGAATCGCGACCGAAGACAAGTATTGCAAGGAGGCACCGGACGAAACAAATCCACACACACACGCACAAAAGCAATAGCATTAGCGCGAAAAGTCGCTTCTGATCCGATTTCAACTTACCCCATAGAAAGGCCCCACGACTGCAAGGCTTCGCGAGAAGATCCGATAAACGAAACACGCGACGAAGAAAGGAAGAGAGAAAGAGAGAGAGAAAGTAGAGTAAGAGAGAAGGGATCGGAGGAGGCCGAACTAATGAAGCCGCAGCGAGACGCGTCAACTCGAGCGAGAGGAAGCGATCAAGATGGCTGAAAGGGAAGAAAGAGCCCTGCTCCGCTTCTCCGGAAGGCAGGCTCTGCCCGCAAGCAGGCGCGCCGTGCGGGGAAAGCTCGCCCTCGTCGTCCAGGGAACCGAGCGATCGCTCGAGGGATTCTCTTTCGGAGCAGCAGGAAAACCCGGATACGAGAAGGCTGGCGCGCTTGCACAGGGTGGTTGGGAGCGTGATTCAGGCGTAAAACAATTCGCATAAAAACACAAGCAAAAAAACAACAATGAACGGAGAGCATTCGAATTGTCACGAAGATATTTTTACGTCGTGCATTTATCGTATCTCGAGATTCGTGGGGGAGAAAAACGGCACAAACCGCGTCTTGTTGACGCTGGCTACTCACCAGATGGCATCAAACACACTCAGGATCAGCTGGATCTGGTTTCGGGTGATTATCACAAAGAAGCTTCTACGTATCTGTTTTATGATGTGTCATCTGTGATTAGCAGAGTCACCCGGAAGGACTTTTTACAGCTTTCCTTCTTGTGTATAGAGAGAAAACAAAAACAGGCATTTTAAAGCTTTATCTTTTTTCCCCTAAAACCCACAGTTGTTAAATTTAAGTAGGATTAAATGCACCACTTAAAGACACCTTTGTGGAAATTTTCAATGCATACTGTCGTGAATTCGGTTTATTTATGCGATTTCTTTTTTTTTGTACGCTTGAAATATTTTGTATATAGGCTGTTTCTCCTATGCGTGAGGGCGTCCCAGAGAAAGGAGATACAGTTTTTTTGTTTTTTTGACCCGGGTGAATGAATCACGCGTCGCAGAAAGCTCGAACTCTGCAAGAATGTGACGATATAGCGGTTGGGAGAGAACGCGAAAGTTCGAGAACATACATGAGGTTACTTCAAAAGATAATTGAGAAAGACAAAATTTCTCTGATGAAATGACGTTTCGCCTCAGCCTAATATGTCGTCAAAACAAGAAACGATATGGTCGGCGCCTGTAACATCTATTTCAAAACGAAAACAAACTTGATGGCAAAAAATAAATCAATAATCTATTTCTTGCTGGCAGAGTTTTTCGCGGATATAAATCCTACATGCGTCCGCAATGTCATTCCTGGTTTTCACGATATTAGGCTTACATGGGGGACACGTCAGCTCACTGAGAAATTCCGTGTTTCTCGATATTTTTGATCCAGGTAACGTCATTTTCTCAAACTTCCGCGTTCTATACATCCTAAACGCTAGCATCCCATTCTCACGGCGTTTGAGCTTTCTGCGATGTACAGTTTTATTAACCTGGGCCAAAAAACACGATTCTCTTTTCTCGGGAACTCCCTGTACAATAAACACTGAAAACTAAAAAACATGCCGCCCCATCCTGGCAGACCGACCTTACGCTGTATAAACACGAAACTTCTAATTTAACCTCAACTTTTTGAACTAAAGAAAAAAAATTGATCGGACGCCATTTAGGTAGCGGCATTAGGTCGGAGCGAACGTCCAAGAACCAACCAAGACGCAAGATGCACGTTCTTGCGTTTCCTAAAAAAAGATGTCAGCGACTGTATAGTTGTGTCGCGAAAGTTTTTTTTTTCCCACGTAATAATAATAAAAAGTAAAAATTACGCTTTTTTTATCCAGCACACGTAAAAAAAAACCTTGTTTCTATGTTGTTGTTTTTTTGTTTTTTACGTCGCTGACGCACAAGTTAACTCATAACCGTTCATCCTGAATCCCAAAGTCTTCGAACAAAAAGGGTACGCGTATATACACAAAGCTTTGAGTTCTCGAACATATAAGATCGATATGTAAATATATCATCGTAATTATCACTACTCAGCTACGTAGTCACATAATACTGCTCAACGCATCGTACAAAAAAAAATCATCACGGTGTTTGTTGCTTTGTTATTTGACGGACACGGCTCAAGCATAAGTGCACAAAGCACGCCTGCTTCGTGCATATCTAGGCCTCGAACATGTCTGTAGTTTCTGTATGACCGGATGGATGGATGGATGTTAATGGCTGTGCCCTTCGTAACGGGCGGTAGCTTGCGCCACCTAGCCTACGTGACGGGACAGAGTCACACACAAGGAGGAAGCAGCGAATCAGACAGCGTCCGCAGACTGTCTTTGTACGATGTATTAGAGGTGTTGAGCGCGTCTTTATGCTCACACTTGGCCGAACTCTGATAAATTAAATTCGCACAAAACCAAGATGAGAACTGTGTCATCCGGCGGCTATACCCTTTCAAGGTCTAGGGCAGGCTTTAAGTGACTGTGTGTCTGAAAGAGTGACACCCGAGCAAAACGAAGTACACAGACGTGTTTAACGCGGCGCCAGCCGCAGAAAGCCGTACAACTGCAAACTTGACCAAAAGTGTGACAAACCTAATACAATATAACAAAAACTTTACAATACACATAGGGTGCCTAGCGCCTATCCACAGACAAACTTGAGCAAATTTATGACCACCCTTCCCATTCCCTACACCCCCCCCCCCAAAAAAAGAAGAAGGAAGTTTTGCACAACATACAAACATCCACTAGCACAAATAGCAAATCATCGACGACCGGTGCGCGTCGACCGAAAAAGACAAACAGCAGCCGCGTCAAACTTCGCACTTACCCAGGGTTTATATATATTTAGACCACCAAAGGTGCCAACAACAATCGAAGCGGGAACAGTCGAAAGCAATAAATAAAGCAGAAAACAACCAAAGAACAAACCAAAACAGACTAGAATCCAAAGACAAACAAACACCTTCCACCGCACTTTCGATCGGACCGACGGTGTCCCGTTTCCCCTCCGCTTCGTTGTCCTCTTCCCCCAACCCTCCCCTCCCTCCTTTCCCCTCGGCCGGTGGCGGCAACGGCTGTTCTCGTCAGGCGGACCTCCATAAATACTCGTCTTCCATTAGCCCCCTTACCCCGGAAGGCGCTCAATCACGCGCGAGACAGACTGCACAACACAATGCCGACAACGCACTACGAAAAGAGGGGGGTGTAACGCACATAAACTCTGCTTCCCCCCCCTCCCCTCCCTCTTTCCACGCCGAGATGAAATTCTCTTTAATCGAGGCTTCCTATAATTTCCGAGACGGGACCACATTGTCCATTTAAGCCCCAGTCACACTCCTAATACGTATTACAAAAGACAGTCTCAAGCGCGTTTCTTCCTTGTATGATGGTCATATTGGTCTTACAAACAGACTGGTTACGTGTAAGAATACGAAAGCATTCCTACACCCAGCGCATTCCTACAAGGAGCGCGCCACGTCTTCCTATTTCACACGGCGCTCCGGCGGTGACATCACGCTCTCCCACTGCGCAGGCGCGGTACCTCCACCGGCTCCACGGCTTCCGTGACGATGCATTGCATTGCCGTGCTTTTCTTTGCGTTTTATTTCTGAGGCGCGTCCGCTTTGACCTTGAGCGCCCCGCCGGCTTCCGGGACGAAGCATCTGCGTTGCTGTGCTTTTCTTTGTTTTATTGGGAATGTAAATTCAGGTCCCGTTTCGCTCAGCCAATGGGAATTTAGGTGCCGTTTTTCGCTGCTCCAGACAACGGTTACAAACAGGATCGGCCTCGCTCTATAAAACAGTTAATGCATTAAAAAAAAACTGGTTTGCAGAGATATTCGAAGCATACACACGCATGAAACAAGCATATGCTTCCAACGGGCTCAAGGCGCGTCCGCAGGCAATTGCGACAACATGTGTGCAGCAAACGCCTTGTCTTTTTGTACGATGTATACGAGCAGGGCGCGACTGCGCGGCTTTACCCGCTTTTAACGATTTGCTTCTCTGAGTAATCACGGGAGTATTTTTCGCTTCACGGGGTGCTTCAGCCGCCCTCCGGGGACAACTTTTCTGGAATTTCAGAAGTTAGTGAGGACCGCGCGTGCGCACCTTTGATCGGCATCTCAAGGTGCTCGAACGCACCCCGTATAGAAATTTCACTTCAGAAAAGTGTCCCCAGACATCGTTACAGTTTCAGCGCCCATCCAGCCCGCTAGAATTTTTCCTTTTTCTTCTCCACGACGTCGATGGCTTAAAAAATCTCTACTTCGAAACCAGTATTAGCGAAATAGGGCCTAGTATAGGCAACCATCCGTTCGGAAAAGCCTCCGATGCAACTGCACGGCGCTGAGTCTACCCGAGCGCATGTAGAATAGAATCAAGGGGTCAGGGTAAGGTCGAGATAAACTAATAATCGAAGCAACGGTTAAACTGAAATAATACGTAAATTAAGTACTTTCCTACATTTACCCGCGAAGTTCTGTATTTGTAGTGTTGTAACCCACTTTTAGACCCTGCGCTGATTCTGAACACGTTAAATCATCAATATGACTTTTTTTAAACTAGAATTATTGCACTTGTTCAGTTCAAGCAGTCCTTGGGCCGAGTACTTCTTGACTGGTAATAACTACGACTGTCTATATATTTTTTTTTCTAATAACGTACGCAGTAGCAATGGCGACGTTCCGCTTAGTTCTGAAGTGTACTAGAGCAGAGGCCACGGCGTGTCACGCGGCTGCGCTCCACGAATCAGGGCGCCGGGTCGCCAGACCACGTGACCCCTCCGGGTTCCGGATTGGCTCGGCAGCCTGCAGCGTTCACCGCCGTCCGCATCGAGGAGGAAGCGAAAACGCAGAAATCAATCTCGACCGGTTCGGGGTCGTTGTAGTTGTTTCTGTCACGTGCCTATCGTGGGACACTGAACACACTGTTGCACGTGACTAAACGCCGGAAAGGAGTTCGGTTACTGTAACAAGGCACAGCAGTAACCCGAGTGTAGGTGTCGAGGGGGGTGTCAACACTGCTACCGGAAGATTGGAGAGGTGATGGATGGCGGGGGAGGTTGGCGTGCGCAGAGTACGCAGCCAACTAATTCGTCGAGAGTGAAGGAGTGTCTAAAAGGGAAGAGGGAGGGGACGACAAAAAGGATAGAGAGGTCAACCGGACCATCGAAACACCAAAGTGGTGTTAAACTAAACATCCAAAAGAAAAGAATGCTGCGAGTGACATTAAAGTTGGTTATCCCGTTTACACAACTTTTGCTTTCGTATGTATTGAGTCGGGAGACATAGCCTGTTAAACCATAGCATCCAAAGAAAAGTCTCTGCCCCCCCCCCCCGCTCCCCTCCAAGAAAAAAAAACAGAAAACATTTATTTGCCTAATAAAAATGCGCTACTTTGCTGATGTTACAGAATAGGACACCGCATTTACTGACATACTCACATACAGCTTTCTTGGTAATTAACGTTACATACTTCATTGAACGCTCAGATCAATGACCTGACCATTTAATGGTCCGACCGAAGCAGACCGTTGGGACACCAGCCCTCTTTTGTGTGGGCGGGAGTTCTGTTCTGTGTGGGCGGAGCTTTGTTCTTTTGTGGGCGGTGCCGCTCCTCCAGATCTTATGGTGCAACCGACTGAATAAGTACCAACTTCCCATTTCGCGTGGACCCAAAGGCTAACAAACCAAATGCTCGAGTTTGCAAAATGGAGTACAATTAGTCCCAAGCGAACGAACGAATGAGCAAATACATTCATATTAGAAGGAACCAATTCATGTCACTCACTAAATGAAGCCCGGGAAAATAAGATATATATATAGATATAGATATATATAAAGCTTGATAAAGAAAAAAATCGTCACCAACACTCCAGAAGGCGACCTTCGGGAGTCTTTGCGCGCCAATTTTAATCACAATCAAGGGCCAGCAATTTGTGTTCTCTCGGCCGTGTGGTTTGAAGCTTCGTAACCGCGGGAACGAGCGGGCTGATCGGAATTGCTCTGCCGGTTAGGACGAAGCCTTTGCCACACAAACCGAACCTAGTGACACAAAGCGAAGTCTCCTACACATACCCGCGCCTGAACACTCAGTCGGATTCGGTCCGTTACGCAAGATAACTGCGCAATATTATTTCAACAGAAAAGTTATATTAAGAGCGCTCATAACGAAATCCTCCCCCTCCCCCTTTTTCCCCCCGCTCTTTGCCCAAAACAAAAAACACACAAAAATAATTAAAAAAAAACAAATGCGCGCAAACAAAAGAAATGGCACCAAGTCGCAACATCGAAGTTAAACAAATGTAAAATAAAAAGAAAGGAAAGGGCGACATTACTTTGTGAGTAAGGCTGGGCGTGGATTAAAAATATTAACTCGATTAATCGCTACCCTTTAAACGATTCATCGTGGTTCCGTTGACCACAGAGACGTAACTTCTAAAAAGTGACAGAATTACACATTTTTCTTTTGACTGTATTTTTACTCTCAGCAATGGCGTAGTCTCATTTGAAACTTGACGCTAAACCGCCCAAAAAAACATAACACGGAAAAAAAATTAAATTTTAGTTTTTATGATTATCATAAAAAAATGTTGAGTGTTTTAACTCTAACATTTAACTCTCTGAACAGAACCCATTAAAAATATTAATCGCGATTAAAGCGTTCATCTAAAAGATATTTGATTAATTGCCCAGCCGTAATTTGTCAGTCCATTATTACTAAGAGGACCGTGGTTATTTTGGCGTAGATAGCCTGTTTTCAAGAGGCGAAAAAGACGAAGGCGGAGAAGCAGACGCAGGCTTGGGGTGGTTTGCAGACGATCGACGATCTCAATCAGAGCCTCCTCTATACTCCCAAAGCCTGGCAGTTCGACGACGGAGCCATAGAGTGCCCGGTCGCAGATTTGGAGAGCGAGGATCTGGTAGCACAAAGCATTTCTCGGGAATGTAAAGCCCCTACATGTTTTAAAAGTAGCGCAATGTGCGTCGATGCACGAGGCACGTGACAGCGTGCAGCGCTTGGGAAGATCATGGCGGTACAGCGCAGCACTGAGCTAGATTTCGGACGCCATGTTCTTCCCAGATGTGACGCGCGGAACGTGTCTCGAGCATTTCTACAACAATGAAAGGCGCCACTTCTCCCAAGATAGAGGGACTTTAGGGAGCCTGGTCGCCAGCGCACAGACTTTGCAGCGCGCGGCGAGACCCGAAATATGGCTTTAAACCCGACGAGAAACAAGCGATAGCGCGAGGAACGCGAGGAGCACGAGCCAACGTTACTACTTCGTTTCAGCTTAGGTCCAGACGCAGGCCGATGCTGGAAGCGCGAGCGCGTGAAGCTCCGTGAACAGTGCTGGCATTGCACGAGCGCGCGTAGCTTGGCAGGAGACGCTGAAAGCGCCGGGCTCGCGCTTCTAGCTTCGGCTTCGCGTCTGGACCTAAAGCTGAAACGAACTATAGATTGACCGTGCCGAGCGGGACTCCGCGTCTCGAGACGCTCGCGCACCCACCCTGCACTGCTTTCTTTCAGCCAGTCTCTGGACGCTGTTCTAGCAGTACAGCCCCTCGATGTGTTGACGTGTGTCTTGCAAGTAGCGTCATATGCGCGAGTCTCGTACGAACAAAGCGTTCGCTGAGCTGGCTCACGCGCCTGCACCTTGGCTGCACTGCAGACATCTGTGAGATGGAGCAGAGGTCTCCTGATTGGTCGACGCTGGTCAGCGGAGCTAGTCTCACGCCAGCGTGGCGGGACATATTCGGCGCTGGCAGCGGCCTGTGCTCCGCCTATTGTCCAAACGGTCTATTATACGGCTCTGGCCTGGAGTCGTTCGAAGCGCCATCTATATTTTCATTTCATAACTGTGCGTTCTAAAGAGCACAGCTGAAGCGCCAAATGACGATCACAACGCCGCCATTTCTCCCGCAGCGGTCACTCGAGGAACTGCACGTGACATCTATTTTGGCTTCAATCGGCCATTTCGGAGCCGAAACAGATACAGTGGAAAGGGTTACAGGGGTGCCACCCCCGTCTCCCCAGCGGACGCGCCGCGACATATCACCGAAGTTAAGATGCGCCTAGGTCGGGACGTGCTACCTGAAATCACCGCTGAGGCATGGTTGTATAAAAACAATATTAATTGTGCTGCAAAACCTTGCAAACTAAAAATTTTAAAAAACATCACGCGCCCCTCATTTTGAACTAAACTCTAATAAAATTTACTACAAAAAGAGTTTTTTCCGTTGGTTTTTACGTTTCTAGTAACGTTGAAACGAGCGTATCCCGATTCAGTTACCAAAGCAGCCGTCCGGCGGCGCGTCGAGCGACGCCGGGCGAGTCGTGGTGAGTGAGGGGGGTACTGTTCGTGCATGCAGCGTCTATGAGCAGTTCCGTAACTGAGCTAATCTAATAACGTTGGCACGAGCCGACATTCCATCGCTCGGGAGAAGTGTGTTTCGGCGTCTCGCCGCAGCGGGGCGCCCGTCACCTGGCTCTCCTTTTAGGCTCTCCTCTCATCCGTTGTCCGCCGCTCCACCTTTTCCATTTCGGCGGCCGCGTCTCGTGGCGATCTGCCAGGATTTGTCAGTATAGAGGAGGCCATGTCTCAATGCTCTCAACCTCCTCCTCGCAGCTTGCACTGCAAACGCGGCCCATAAGTCACGACACCCCGATCGACCAGTTGGAGACACTCTAAAATCTAGGCACACTATTCTGGTACCATTACGAGACCTCTGGGCCTACGTTTTCGTACTTTGTTTCACGCGGTGTTATTTTGTTTTGTTAAGATTCGCACGTTTACCAGGCACGACACGCTCTGCAAAAGCTCACCCGAGGAGGCAGCTGCGACAACGAAAAAGACAATAGAAAAAAAAACATACGAAAAAAGGAAAGGCAATAAAAAAAAAGCAAGACTTTTTCTTTTTCTTTTCTTTTTTTTTTGCACTGGTGTAACGGTGGTTCGGGGGCCGGGGGCCGAAGTTGCGTATTTCGAATGTCAGTCCTCCATAAACAAGACTCGTAGAAGGCATAAAATACGAAACTAAAAAAGAGGTGCTGAATTTTTAAAAAGCACGGAAACTGCGCACGGATAAAGCGGAGAGAACGACGACTTTTCTTCAGTTTTTTTTTCTTTTTTTTTACTTTCTGAATATTGGTATTAACGGTACCTCAATAACGTCCCCGCAATCAGTGTTCATAGAAGAAAAAAAAATCAAGCGATCGAAAGATGTGTTTTTAATGAAAGAACCCACTACAAATAAAGATATGTTGGAAAGTCGACAAGAATTCGAATGAAATTCTGCGGGGTTTTTATGCGGTTTATTTTCTCATGTTCAGTCGAATTTACAGAACGGGCTTCGTCGGTAATCCATCGACAGTAGTGTCATTACGATCACGACGCCATCTATTGGCAAGACGATTACGGTAGGTGCCCTTATTCATTCCTTTTCTTCAAACGTCTGGTGCTATAACTACACAAATGTTCCGCGACATGTCTACGGATGAAAATGGCAATGAAACAAGTGGTCTATTCAGCCAAACCTCGATCAGAGAGCACGCACTTATCACGAGTAACTAGAGTAAAGATTCAGCTATAAAACAAAAATAATAAGCAGGGACCGGTATAGTTATGCTAACCATTTGTCACGGAAATAACGCGTGAGCTTCGAACCACAAATATCAATAACAAACCATACGTGCGCCTTAAGATTTTTTTTTTTTTACATGGGTACGTTATAGTCTTGAATCAGGTAATGTCTACTTGAGGTGATAACACACGGCGTGCCTATAAACAGAGTGTGGAATAAACGATGTAAAGAACTACCAAACACAAGCACATAACGGGTTCTTCGAGCCTACAAAAACGCATCGCAGCGGTCAATATTTCGAGACAGAACACGACTGGGAAAGTGAGATAGCGAAAGAGAAAGGAAGAGACAGAGATAAGACGGAAATCAAACAGTGCTCAGGACCGAAGATCAAGAAGAGAAACGCGTAATTCACGGCAGGAGGCGCTGTACAAACGTGAGGCACAGAGCCATGGTCACGCACAAGTCGTACGTCACAGGCGCTGCAGCAAAAAAGGGGAAAAAGAGGCACACAAGTCTAGAGTTACCTACTGACAAAATTCAGAACCCAAAATTCAGAACCCTACCCTTTCCTCCCTCTAAAAAAAGATATTGTGAAAGTAACATATAGTGAAGCTATCGCTCCATAAAAATACAAAAATAAACTTAAAAAATTCGTAAAGGGTGCACGTAGCTAAGAAAGATATCCGACATGCCCTTAGGGAACAAAAAGCGCAAGACTGACAACCCATAATGTGATTCTGCAAATGGATAAAGAAGACGACGAGAGGGGAAAAAAAAAGAAGGAAACCGATCAGAAACTGGGCCGAAAGAAATCGAAACTCGCTACACGCAAAAGTGACGCAATCTAGGAAAAAGCAGACGGAACGACATCCATCCAAGACAATCCAAGACAGAAGATAACCATAACCAGAAAACAAAACAAGAAAAAACCAAAATCGATTGTAATAATGCGCCGTACCAATACCAAAAGAGAAAGGAGAATAAAGAAAAAGCAAGCAAGTTCTAGACTTATGGATGTTGTAACAGAGTCGCCGAAGGACAAAATATACCGCAGCGCGAGAGACAACAAAAAGCACGTCAAAACTTGAGCCGACAACGTCTGCAAAAACAAAGCAAAAAAAAATTAAAATGGGGGAGAGGAAGACCGCCGACGAAAAAGAAATGGATAGGTGAAGTATAGACACAGAGATGGCAGAGTCGCAGTCATGCATACTGTATGAGCCCATCTATCCTCGTAAAGCAAAGGCACAACACAAAGAAACAAAATGGCGACCGCACCTCGAAGCGCAGACAGAAGCGAACAGGCAATTCGCCTTTCGCATGACACAAAACAGACAATGTAACAACCTGCAACTTTCTTTTTTTTATATTTTTATTTTTTTATTTTATGGAATCGTAGGTTTCGATTAAACGCCACTCGCCATTGAGAGCTTCAACCTTTCGAGGCGTGGTGAGGGAGACAGCAGGGCATGCAAGGCGAAGACGCTAGCAGACGATAAACGCTCTCGCCGCGTCCGAAAAAAAGTGGACCCTCGATTTCCGCCCGGTGACGTCATAAGTGTAACGCTGCCGGCGGTCGCGATCCTGGCGGCGTCCCAACACCGGTGGTGTATGTGGCAGACGCCTGTTCCGCCGCAGGTCGCTCTCCGGCGCGACAGTCCACGGAAACTTCGGCAGCCGGAAGTTGGGACGCCACGACGACAGCGACACTCGCGTTCGCTCGCGCTTCCTGCCAGCATTTCTACGACCAACCGCTAGGATCGCGACATCCGACAGCACGACACTCTGACTTCCGTGAGGTCATACGTTGCCACTTCGGGACCGTTTTTGATGTATGGGCAGCATATGGACGTTAAACATGCGCACCGGTCACGAGACGCGCTCCAAGTGCACATCGTTTATCGAATCCTGCGCTGAAGCTTTGAAAGAAACTCTTGTGTCCTCATTTTGGGTGGTACAAGCTCACCTAATTAGGCCTTCGCTGAACTTTTTTTTCTTCTTCTGTGTAGTACTGAAGAACGGGAAAACGCATTTCGGCTTCCGAAAATCGGCTAGACTTAACGCCGCCAGACAATTGAAAGTACCAGTACCAGACTCATGCCACCACCGCTAGGGTACGCGTCTCTTATCTCTGGGTGGTGACGTCAAAATGTCAAAGTTCCTGCTCACCTGCCAATCAAAGGCCCACGTTCTGCGCCACGCTACGTTCGGTACGCTCAACATCAAAGTACAACAGAGCCTTTAGCTTTAACCTGTGCTTCGACGGCGTTCGAATTCTTGCTATTTCTTTGTACTTTCGTCGTGATCGCGTTCCGCACCAGAGCAGGCACGCTTCTACACTGTGACAGACGCTCAAGTTTGTACTACGCAAAACAAGTCCTAACAAGTCCCTTTCCGCAGCGCCCTCTGGGCAACGCAGGAGGGCTATAGCACTGGAACGCGGCCCATAAGACACCTGACCCAGATCGTGCAGTTAGAAACAACTCTGGAATCTAGGCACTCTAAAGTTTAGAAGAGTACGAAAACGACATGACCCTTTTTTTTTTCTTTTTATTTTCCCCCAAAATAGGAGCAGAGACGCGCCAATAAGATCCGAGACAGAAGAAGAGGATAGAAGGCAAGGTGGAATGCGGTCGTCGAAGCACAAAGAAGCCAAACCAAAAACACATTCCTTCGCGCGTCTCGCTTTTTTTTTACGACTACGCAAAGTCGAGGAAACAACGTAGCTGACACCCCCGCCACCGCGAAAGCTAACCTCGTCTGCTATATTTCCCACGCGACTGCGAAAACCTGCTCCGATCGTCTCTGAGCAAGAAATGGAGAGAACGCTGCAGAGAGACCTAACACTGACGCATCGCGTGATATGCACCGGCTTGCACGGTAATTCGTTTTTTTTTTTGTTGAGGTCGGGCCAGCCACGCTAAACTCGGTGGAAGTTTGTTACACACGAAGTGCAAGAAATCCTCAGAGCCGGCTAAAAACCAAAAAAAGAAATGAAATTAAAAAATTGGATCTGGGGTATAATTGTACGCCAATTCAATTTCCCCGCTAAACTTAGCGAGGAAACGCTGTCCGCTAAGTTTAACATGTGACACTTTCGCGTTACACATTTTCTTTTTTCTTTTTTTTATGAAACTGTACATGCTCCATTTCACTTGAAGCTTTTCAGCGCTTTTCACCCGGGCAAAAAATGCTGAGTCACTAGGCTGTGGACACGTCCGCATGCGTCTGCTATTCTGCGCAAGAGAGGTACAGCGCATGCTCAGAAAGCATTCCACAGTTCAGCAGACAAAAATGGCAGCGCGCAGAAGGCGATTTTTGCAAAGGTCTATATGTATATCTAGATATATATAAAGCCCACTGGATTCTGTGCAAACATGGGTTTCGGCGGATGCGCGCGACTAAGACTACTCCTGTGGTCCCAACTGTCCACTTGTTTACAAAACAACAACGAATTGTTGTTTACCCTATCCGACCCCGCCATCATCGGCTGCTCGTTTGGCCGAACGACGCAGCGCGACTGCAAATGAAGAGCGGCCTCGGGGCGATCGAATGGCGGCGGCTCACGATTACGCGCGCTTCACGGCCGAGAAACCAAAAAAAAAAAAGCACATTCGCCGAAGCTCATTTCGACCAGCGTGCTCCACCTGGCCCTCGCTACTCTTCACACTCGTACTCTACACTCATTACAGGTGACCAAATTACTTGCAATCCGATTACTTTTTGGAGTAATTGTGCGATCATTTGAATACATTTATTAGAAAGTAATCAACCAGTAATGTGATTACTTTTGCAAGTACTACAATTACTCTAACCGTCACAACGCCTTCATCCCATTTCTAATGGCGCCCTCCGTTTCTGCAAGTTTCTAACAAATAAATACTTCGAACCAAGTCTCCGAGAGACGAGGACGGGTTATTAAAATTGGTGAGTTAAGAATATAAGCAGCTTATAATTCGGTGCTTTTAATCCAATAATGGAGAGTACGAAAACCGTTTTGAAATCGGCGGAAAATCCTTCGTTGGCCAGTCTGGTAATCCTTCGGCGACGACGGAGCGCAGGCCCTTCTTTGGCCAATAGAACCTTTTTTTCAAAAGAGCGCGCGCCATCTATTAGCTGCAGCGCTTGTTATCCCAATCCACCACTGCTCGGGCACGCGGCTCCGATCGCGCATTGGATACGAGGGGGCCGCGTCATCGTTCGGCGAGGATTCGGCTCCCCATATCGGAAACGAGCACTGCACAGCGTTCGGCGAGGACTCGGATCCAATCCACGTTTCTAACCGCTGGATGGATGGATGGGTGCTAACGCCCGTACCCTTCCTAATGGGCGGTAGCTTGCGCCATCTAGCAGCCTCAGACGAAAGTGACCAAAGTGGCCAGACTAATTTTTGGAAAGGGTTTATGGAACAAAAGCAATCATTTCCACTTCAGAAGCAGACGCCTCGCTTCTAGCTCCGCGTGCACAGTGTGCCGACCCCGGCGTGGCCAAACGCAGAATTTGTCCTGTAAATCACGGGAACGGGCCCCATTTTCCAGTTGCAAGTATCGGAAAATCACGTACAACTTTTCGATTGAGATAATGGTTAGTTTCGAAACTTTGATATCTGCAACAGACAGCTAGCGCAACAATTGAACGGTGCCTCAGCGTTCGGCAATAAAAATCGTTAAAAAAAAAATATTTATTTTAGGGGACACGTTGTACTGTAACCTAAAATGAAGCGTAATTGACTCCTGTGAAAAAAAAAAACTATTTTGTTATGGCGTTTACTTTAATAGATGGTATTTGTCGAGCGCATTCGTTGGGTGACATTACTGGAGTGATTTTCCAACCAGTGTCACTGCTTCCTTCATATAGATCCGTGTGAGACAAACTACCAACCACAATGAACCTGCTATTTCTATAAAAAAAAACTAAGAAAAAGTGATTTTTTTCTTATTTCTTTGTATATATGTAATTGTTTTGGGCATTGCAACTATTCAGAATCTGCAACTGGCATTTTCACTTTTTTTAATATATCATTGTGATTATTATTTCCTTTGAATGAAAAGTGTAGTGGACTCTGCCCCGTGTCACGACAACCTATGTGGGATTTCATTTATATTGGGGGGATCGGTGGCCCAGCGGGCTAGCGCACACAAGCTCCGAACATTGGAGCAAAAGCTCGCGCTGCAGAACCCAGGATCCTGGGTTCAATACCCACCCCTGCCCGTTTCGATCTGGATGAGCATCGTACCGGCGTGCGGTCGTGTATCACTACTGCGTGGTGCACGTTGAAAGACTCCAAGCTAGCGGTTGTACTGCACTTGCTAAATTTCACATCTACAGCTGGGCAACAAGTCGCCCGTTGAGACAGACTAAGTTCTAGGCTGTATAAACATACACACACCCAAATTTTTTTTTTTAATTTATATTGTACGCGAAAGCCAAAGAAATAAAGATTGTAAATAAAGGGGGAAAAAAAAACGCAGGCGAGTTGGTGAATAGCATACATAGTAAACCCTTTGACTTCGTTGTTCTGCCCGTTTCTTTTTTTGTTGTTATTTATGGTTTCAGGTTTACTACGGATGAATGAACACTGCATTGTATTTGTGTGCCTATATTAGCAAAACAATAGATTTTATATACCTGCTCCCCTCCGTCGAACCTGGTGAAAATTCGAAGCTACACAATCCATTTTTCATGAGGCTTGATTTCTTAGGCAATAGTACTCTTTTGTTTTTGTACTCCCTCGAATAATACCTAATGTGCTGAATCCGATGACATCGCAAGACAGAAATGGCACTAAGAACGATTAGCAGAACGCCACAAAGAAATATGAAAACAAACAGCCTTCTGACAATCGGCCAATCATCACACAGCACAGCTTACCTAACAGACATGACGTCACGACCTCCAACATTACGACTGCTCAGTGTTCCGCGAGCCGTTGCCAAAGTCTAACCGGACATCAAAAAAATTCTTTTTTGAAGATTAAGAAAAAAGAAAAAAAAAGCGCTCAAGCAAGACACAGAAAAAACGAATGAAGGTATGTAAAAATAGATCCACATACGCGCAGCTTCCGCATTGCACCACATACGCCGCGCGTAATCCAGCGAGTTTGCGAAACCGCGGCGGCTCTCTCAATCCAGAATTCCAGTTTTGGAAACAAGGGGGAGTTACGTAACGGCCGCGACAGCCCGGCACCGGAAGTGACGTTCGGACAGAAAACAAAAAGGTGGCAAAGAAGAGCCGTAAGAAAGACCGGATACGTGCTTATCCGGGGCGAGTGAGCTGAGGTCGTGGGCGCGGCCATCTTGTACCGAGTACATCATCTACCGGATGCACTGACGTATTCGGTAAAGTCCGGCCGACGAGCCGAAAACGGGGGTGATGGTGGTGATGGGATGTGGGGGGAGGGGGGGATGATCACGTGATCTGCGAGTCCAATGCAATAATCGCCTTTCGCGCGTATGCCATCTTTGCAGTTACCAAAAAAGGAAAAAAAAAAGAAACAATGAAATACGTTACTCGTTACTTGGAAATAAAAGGAACCCGTTACCGCTATCGTTACGGATAAAATTATAACGCACGTCACCGTTGGGATCACTTTTTATCTACAAACCGACGGCGACAGTGTTTCTTGCGGCGGCATTTTTCGACACTGGGACAAAGGGTGCAGGCGTTTGGGCTTTTTGCAAATCGAAGCCTTTTGCGTGGGGAAAAGAGAGGCGAGACGCGTTGAAGGTATGGATGAGTGCAAGAATTCATACCTTCGTGCCTAAAAACACACACACACACACAAAAAGGAACTTCAAGCGTAATTTGTTTTTCGAGTGTTAGGAAGAAGAGGTAAAAAGTAACGTAACTACGTTATCCGTTACTTGAAATAAGTAAGTTAAGTACGTTACCCGTTACTGTTTTTAAAAGAAATGAACCGAGTACGTTATATACGTTACCGAAAAATCAGCAGAACCCATCCTTTGGGAATGATTATCTACGTTAATGCGAATAGCATCAAACGGTGCGGAGTTATGCGCGTTCGTCAGGTGGCTGGCACACTCTAGATACTCCAGCCCACTCTTGAGGCGATTCTAAATTTGTTGACACTTTCACAGCCCTGCGCACGATCTCCGCAGCCCAGCACGTGCGTTTGTGTCACTTAGGAAGGCGAGCAAAGCACGCGCCATACGCACAAACACTCAAAATGGTACCGACCAGACTTTCTGGCGTCTCAGCTAGTCTCAACCAACGGTATTCTAAACGGTTGTTTATATCTTTACCATAGGACGCGCTTTACAGCGCTGTCACAGCTACCAGTGCGCGCGCGTTCCATGCACGAGGGCTCATTCCGCTCTCGTGAGGCTGAGCACGGCCGCTACATCACCCTCTCCCGAGCGCGGGAGAGGGTGAGCTAGCTGGCCGTGCTCAGCCTCACGAGAGCGAATGAGCTCTCGTGCAGTGAACGCGCGCACCTGCTTGTGATAGCGCTGTAAAGCGCGTCCTATGGTAAAGATATAAACAACCGTTTAAAGTGCGTTGAATGACTGCCTTCATAGCTCTGTGGTTAGCGCGTCTGCCTGCTGATCAAAGGGTCAACGGTTCGAATCCCAGCCGGCGCCGGTCTTTTTTATTTATTTATCGACCCGCGGACGTAAGAGGTTATACTCGTTTCACCTTCCGTCCAGACGCAGCGGATGCTACGAGGGAACGGGACCAATCAAGCAGCGTCAAAAGTGCAAATCACTAGGCTTGTTCTGTTTATGATTGGTTCGGCGATGAAAACCACAGACAGAAATATTACGAACACCATGACGGTGCCCTTTTGACGCTCTCTGATTCGTCATATAATCTCGTAGCATCGGCTGCGTCTGGACAGAAGGTGAAACGAAGTATAGATAGATAGATAGACGAAAAGTGCGTGAAGTATCCAAAGAATGCTATTCGCATTATTAGTAACGCGTTAGTTCTAACGCCGTTACCCGTAACGCATTACCGCCAACACTGCGAATTCGTCTACTGGGCTGCGGAATGGGTTCTAAACATGCGCAATAGCTCTCTTCTCGGGAACGTCCCATGTCGGGCCTAATAAAAGCCGACCTACAGAATCCTCTTCTGCCGGGCAGAAAATCGGTTCCCAGTTTCCTTCTCTTCATTCACCCTCGCCACCTTCTTTCCCCTCTCCCCACAAGAACGGGCCTCCGAGAGCTACTCTCCGCAAAAAGGAGGATGGTCTCCTCTTTCTGAAATGGAAAGGAGGAATTTATGGAGAGTTTCCTTCTTTCTGGTTGTTCATCGGCCTTTAAGAAACGCAGGGAAACGTGGCGAGTCTTCTTATCCCTTCGCAGCCAATAAGATTCCGTAGGAACGCGCCGAAGCCCGAAGACAGAAGCGTAAAAACAAGTAACAGCCAGATAGACAAAGTGATGCACAGAAGCTTTCATTGAACGGCGACGTTCGCGCGTTCGAACGAGACAGGTTATACGTTTCGGAAGCTGTATTTGTGCGCTTACAGCGGTTCTAGCCTTAACCATGCATGCATGTCGTCCGTAACGAATGACTCGATTCGATAATTCAGGACGAAACTTTTGCCGCAAAACTTTACTCGAAAAATGAAACATTCATTAATTCACCGCTTCTTCTTCTTTTTCTTTTTTTTCTTTTGTGGAGAGCTTGTTTTAATATTTATGCAAAACGACCGTGAGGAACCATTAAACTTATCTCTCTCTCACTTTATCGCCCTCATTCTAACCGGTAGTTTTTCTCCAATCTTATTACACGTAACGAAAACTTTTCGATTTTACCGCTTCATATAAACAAAAAAAGTAAGCGCCCTCACTCTAACAGGATCAACGAACGAGTTTATCGGCCCAGTTTCCCCAGCTGCGAACTAAAAGAACACCATCAAATAGACACTCAAACCTTGTATCTTTCGACCGCGTATCTTCGAAAGCAGATCACAGACGCAGAAAATAACTTAGAGGCAGGTAAGAGAGGATAAAGTTTTCGGCAGTCTTAACGTTTAAGGGGGAGTACATACACGGTCGAGCGCGTCGGAAAAACGCGTTCCAATATTAAAATTCCAACATTAAATTCCAGGCGGATCAGGTGATCCCAACGTCGTTGCGGAAGAAAATAGTATAAACGGAATAAATATTAAAGCTTGTTATTTCTCAGCGCGGAGGAAGCAGTAAACATGTCCAACGAAGCGTGACGCCCGTCCGCGCCGAACACGTACCACCTCGTCGAAATTTCGACGCAGTCACGCGCTCAAAATGAGAGGCGTCGACGAGCACTTTGCTAGCTCCAGCTAGTATGCGAAAAATACAATCTCCCTCCCCTCCCCCCCTCCCCTCCCCTCCCCTCCCCTCCCTCCCCTCCCCCCCCTCCCCCCCCCCCCCCCCACACACACACACTTTCGAACGATACTATGTACGTAATATTAGGCAACTCTTCGCGCCTTCGTAACGATTCTTCACACTGGATGAATGGATGGATGTACGCGCGGCTGGATCCTTTTCATCGGGCGGTGACTTGCGCCACCCAGTAACTGGAATAGCGAACGGCACACTCTCTAAAAACATCCGGTGCCTCTCCTTTCCGGCAAGCACTTGAAAGAGACAATCGGTTTCAAGCGATCCGATATTTCGAGCCCCTGAAGGTCGTGATAATTAAACACGATAAAGAGGATGAAAAAAAGCCCCAGTTTACGAAAAAAAAAAAAAACAAGGTTTATTTTTGCAGACGCCTTTCGTCAAGCATGGCAGGCAGTCTTTACCGTTCAGTAACTATGCGGTTCACCAGGGGTGATAAGTTTTCTTAGCGGTATTAATGATAAAGAGTTCGAGGTAAGGGGAAGTGCATCAAATGAAACAAAAAAGAGGAACGCCTAAATTACCATTTGTATATTGGGCCTCAATATACGTGTATCTCAGTATTTGTATGCCAAAGTACTTTCTGCAATATCTCTGCCGGGCCCTGGTTCCGACAAATGCGTGATGATACCAAATATAACCATAACATCGCGTTCAGCGTCGGTCTATCTGCATTGCAAGGTGACAATTGGATCCATCGGAATAACTCCGATTTACTCCAGTAAGATTCGGAACGCAGCCGTAAAAGTTAACCACGCCAACACTGACAACTAAACGCAGCGCAAATATCCGTGACGTCATCATTTCCTATGACGTGACGTCGATCCTTCATGAGGAGGCACGATCCAATCGACGACGGTTAGAAGCTTGGCTAGACAATCCGTAGCTATACGTCTAATTAAACCATCCTAGCGTAGCTTTATCTAATTAAACTATCCTAGCACCGCCCGATAAATCAGCGTCATTAAAAAACACTAATCATGCGCGCCCCAGCTCCTTCACTGGATCGATACTATCAGAGACTAATGACTAACAACGTATTGCGCGTTAACGTTAATTAATGGCAACCATCTCCGGCTTTTGTCAGTTCATGTTTTTTTTTCTCTCTTTTAATGTTTCAGTATTAATGAAGTACCGAGCTGTCGCTGCCAGTCGCTTCAACGAAAGCCAATGGGTCGGTAAATTCGTGACACTTGCACACCCGCCGACATTTTCTTTCTTTTTACGAGATGATTTGGAATGTGGGAAATTGCGAACATACGTTAAAACATAGCAACTACTTTTTTTTTCGCATGCATGGTTTGCTGGAAATGAATGTACACCATTCTCTCTCTTTCTTAGAAATCAGAGTTGTGATTACGACCATCAAATAGCTTTCGGTTTTATTTGTCTGTTTGCAATACTGGAAGCCTTTCGAGACTGTCTCAGTGGTGTTCCTTAAACAAAAAAAAAGAACAAGAATCGTAAAGCAATAAAGCACCACAAAGAGTACAACCATATTTCGAGTGATTTTCCGGTTCATGATGAGCCATCACACAGTCATCCCACCAACACCGCTCCGAGAACACTAGCACGTCTTTGAATACAAATCAATGTAACACTTTTTCAAACTTCTGGGTACTGTCGATCCCAACATAAAAGTTCACCATCCAGACTATTCCACTCCTCTATTGTTTTCCCGAAACTTAAAAAAAATATAATAATGATAATTTTGGTTTTCACCACCGTCTCTGTGCGCACTGCGAGCGCCTTTCCACTTTACGCTACCCTTGAACGATTGGGTCAACAGAGCTTTCACGGTCTCTATATTTATTTATTTATATAATTTATCGATTCAAGTTATCAGCATTCTCTTCTCAGAAAAAATAATGCATTTATTGTGAGAAGGGAATGCGGATACATTTTCGAATGAGCTTAAACAGGTTTGAATCGGAGTAAGTGCTTGTGCACATCGTGATTCTAAAAAATACAAAATTTAAATTAGAAAAAAAATGCTGATAGAAAGCATAAAATAATAAACAAACAAAAATTTAAAAAAATATGTTTCCTCGTAGATTACTTTGGCGCCAAAAGCTTGATTTAAATCATCACGGCGAAACCGATGGGCGTGACTTATATTACGTTCAAGCTCCGTGATTGTTTCTTGCGCGTTCTTATACGCAAATACTGCACTCTCATTGGCTCCGAAGCGATAATGAGATGTGCGGAACTGGCCACGGCCCCGGGTATCTCATGCAGTCGGTGAGTACAGCTGGGCCGGGCCCTAACAATTTCCAGTTCTCGACGTCGTTGCCATGGCTACAGGTCGCAGATGTGACCAATTACAAGCGTTTATTTCTATTTTATTTTTTTAACAAATTACTAGCCTACAAGCATACGGCTACATAGACGAGCTACTCAGCTACTTCGTCCCAGAAAAAGCTAAACGAAATGGCATTAAAAATAATCATTAGCATACTTCGAAGCAATATTACGACGTAGTTGATTTCACGCTAAATCATACTTCGTCAGGAAGTAATCCGAGCGCAGACGACACTAAAAGCCGATGAGGCCAATATCAAAACAGCGCCACGAATGCTACGTCGCTTAGCCCCGTCGTCTTAACGCGATATACCAATAGAAGCGCAGGAGATTGGCAAAATACTGTCAAAAATGTATCGAAATGAGATACTTCGACAAAAAAACGTATTTAATTACAAATCTAATTACGCGTCTTAGAAAACTGCTTAAATACGAGATAAGGATACAAGTCTTTTGTCATCTTCAAATACTGTTAAAGTAGATTTTGTACCCATAAACCGACGTCTTAAATTTAAAATTAAAAAAAAAAGAACAGGCCGTACCGAAATCAGGACTAGAGTATACAGAGATACAAAGAACAGCACTTAAAAAGAAAGTTACACCTCCAAAAAGTGATGTTTTCGTAAGATAGGCGCGGGTACAATGCCAGGAAACAATTTGTATTCAGTGCGAGTTGAAGTCTTAAAAGGCTCAGTTGAAGCAATAAAGCCCTTTTCAAACAACACCTGTGAGGCGACTAAAATATTAAACCAGCCAATCAAAAAAGTCAAGAATTGTATCCCGTTCATTCCTTGTTCGGCTCTCCCTTTTTTTTTTTTTTCTTTCCTCTTTATTACGAAAAAACGCAGCAAGTCTCATGCTCTTCGATATGACTCACATCGCGAAGAGTGCATAATATCGCATTTAATTGCCAAGAAGAATGCCCTAAATTGTATTGGGGCAGTCTTTGAAATACAAGCGCTTGAAATACTCAACTTTCCAGTATTTAAGTACAATTGACAAATACATTATAGCAATTAAATACGAAATACAAAACACTCAAAACATTTTAAATACGTGTTTCAAATGAAATACTGACCACCTCTGTCAGTGCCTTTGGTGCGCGTGTTTGTGCCTCTGTGTCTTCCATATCCTTTGAGTGCGCTCCAACGTGCGCCGGTTTCGCTCGTTTTATTTCTTTTTGAATAGAAAGGGCGTCCCAAATGTATTAGTACAAGAAAAGTGCTCGAGCGGCGCATAAACCGAGAGGGTAAAACGTAGCGCCTGACAAGTGTCCTCTCTCAACAAAAAGCAAAAAGAAGAAAAAAAAGAACGCCGATGTTTTGTTTGCAAACTGCATCGCGCAATGTAAACAAAATTTAAAAAAAAACAAGCAAGGATTAAGTTCATCAACATAAGCATCAGGTAAGCTGGAGAGTCACACTGCCTATACATCATACAAAAGACAGTCTGCAAACAGCTTCGAACACGCGAGATCTGCGCTACGAATGCCGCATGGAAACGAGCTCAAGGAGAAACTTGGCACGCAGCATTCGAACCACGGATATTGCGCGGTGACTCGTCTTTGCAGACTCTCCAGAGCACGTAGTCAGGATTTTGTTTCGGGGAGGGCCGCCGCATGACGAAATGCTGTATGAGGGAGAGGGGAGAGGAGGTCCCAGCAAAATGGAAGATTTCGGGGGGGGGGGGGGGGCGCCGGAGACTCAGTCCCCACCCCCCCTGGATACGTGCCTGAGACTCCCCCCCCCCTTCCAACATTTCAATAGACCGATCTCACTAAGCGTTCAACGTATCCGTGACGCCGCCATAACTGTATAGTAGTTCATAGAAGCGACGCACGAGATAGCTCGTGCTGCCTCGCACTGTGCTCGCGCCGACCTGCAGCGGGGCCGTCGCACGGCAAGAAGACTACAGTTCTCACGATGTATACCGGCAGCGGTGCTTAACGAAACTGGCTGGTGAGGCCGATCTATTGTTTAATAAGTTCATTGATTCTGTTTAAATGGTGAAACGACTTAAAGCGCACGTAACTATACTGCAGCAACAAGGTGAATAGGAAGAGCCCAGGGTCTACATTGTGAAACACTTTGATTCTTTGGTCTTGCAAATGCATGCGATGTCGGTTTGCTTTTACTGTCACGCGAAGCGAATCCGACCTTCTAGATGCGGCAGGGTCGTGTTGTTATTTCGCTTCTATATTCGAAGCTGCATGCAGCCGCCCGGCGCAGCCTTCGTGCCTCGGCGCAGAATAACACGAAGTCCCCAATAACAGCTGGAGCACACGCATCGCCTCAATGTCGACGCAACTGCGTAGCTGCTTGCATGGCGCAGACGGCTGCGAGGATTCCTACAGCTGGGCAACCAAACGCCGCCAAGGTACAAACAAAAAGTCAGTCCAAACAAACCTGCCATTTAAGCGACACGAATACTTATGTTGGAGACACGTCCGAGTTGTACACATTGTTTCACTTTTTTTTTTGCGAGCGAAGCCTCAGACCCAACGAGCACGAGCACGTCGCCCTGAACGATGCTTGTACTGCACGAGCGCGCGTGCTTGACAGGGGCGCAGAAAACCTGGAGCTCGCTCTTGTGCCTTCTGTTGCGCCATAGCCTCCTATATACTGACAAAGCCTTGCAGATCGCCACGAGAAGCGGCCGCCGAAATGGTAAAAGGTGGAGAAACAGACAACGGATGAGAGGAGAGCCACGTGACTGGCGCCCCGCTGCAGCGAGACGCCGAAACACACTTCTCCAGAGCGAACAAGTGTGTTTCGGGTCCTCGCCGCTGCAAAAGCTGTGCGCTGACGTCCAGGTTCCTTAGGTTCCCCGAGAAATGGCTCTTTGATGCTCTGTGCTACCAGATCCTCGCGCTCAAAATCTGCGACCGGGCACTCTATGGCTCCGTCGTCGAACTGCCAGGCTTTGTGAGTGTAGAGGAGGCTATGGTTACGTTCGCCCCAATCTGTGGTCAAATACAACATGAGAAAGACAGTGGACAGTGCGATGGGGGAAAGGGCGGTAACTAGGAAAGCTGGAGTGGAGAAAAGCGACCTCCTTTCCACAACGGATTTTCTCATGCGCGCCATTTTCCTCCTCGAACTGCCTTTCTTATGCTGAATCTGACTACACAATAACTAGTGGGTGTCGCGACTACTGGCCTGCGGTTTGATGGTTCGATCCAGGTTCGACTAATTTGGCTGGAACTTTGACAGTGGAAACTGTATCGCTGCCACTGAACCTTAGAATATTGAGGTTCGAAACCCGTGTGCGCATCGCGCTGACAAGAAACTGGCCAGTTGGCTTCGGCATTGGCACGGTGATGGCTAATGGATGTAATCTCGGGCATGCTGCCGACCGGTTCTTTCACTTAATACAGTAAAACCCAATACTCTAAGTTAGTCTATGCTGTCTCTTTCAGTGATGAAGAGTAGGTTTCTTTGTAGGCATCGCATGACTGCTGCACTAGATATCAAATTACTCCATGTCCATAAAGCGGCACACTGTCTCCATTACCTGGTACATCGCTTGTATCAAGTGTTCTGGCCTTGTACACCTGTCCTTGCCTCAAAGTACGAACTTCCGGTCAGAATCTGTCGTGAATACGTTCTGGCACAGCTGTTCGTCGAATCGAGTTCGACCCAGTCGAACCCCGAAAATTCGACCTAAAAATCCGGTTTCGACAAACGGAGACCCTTGACGACGTTGGCTCGCACTTATTGGCAACTCCAGCGAAACCAACGGCACCTAGCGGCTAAAACAGAAAGCTAAAAACGAAGCCGCGAAAGTTGGTTAAAGAACACGCGATCAAAATTGCCAATAAAGTGAAAGGAAATGCAGGGAAGCGAAAACAACAATATACACCTCTCAGCGATGATTACCGGGTTCAAAAATTCAAGGTCGCTCGTATTTTGCATGAGAGAGCTGCAGTGCGCGTGCTCAGAAAGTCTTCGGCGGCCCAGTAGGCAAAGATGGCGCCGCGCAGGCGCCGAAAGCGCGGTTATTGAAGCTGTCTACACCCACACGTGAGCGGCGTCCATCAGACTTTCTATACGCCTAAAATGCGCTTATCGGTTAGTCCCAGGGCCGACACCCTATAAGTTGTCCTGGTAGCACCGTTCAAATAACCAACTTAAAACAGAAAAAAAAATGTTTAGGTATTTTGCGATTTGTCTGTGTTGTGCTACCTACATACACACGCAATTTACATGCAACAGATATACTGTTCACGCATACATAAACAGCATACACAGATTTTTATAGCATGCCATCGACGCCGAAACCAATGCCATGAGCTTGTTGACTGTTCTTCCGCCCGCTCTCGTCGCTTCGATAGCAATCGTTTTGACGGAGACCACCTGAGCCATTTATTTACCTATTTATGTATGTATGTATTACCTCAAGCTCATACATTACAAAGGCGAGAAATAAGAAACGCAAATAACATAATTAAATTAATAAAGTTACAATTATATAACTTTCTTCTCGCCAACCTGCAATAAAAAATATATCACGGGGTTCACTGACTGACTAAAGCATTTGAACGGGCAAAGTTATTCGAACACAGTCGCGAGAACAACTGCCGCTAAAGCGGTTCGATGAAGATGTGCTGCTGACCTTCCCGCACTGCACTTTACGCTGTTTTTATTTTTGTGACCTTACGCTTGATTAAGCCCCTGAAAACTATAAAGGGTGTATTATAGGGAAATGGCGATGCTGAGAGGGTGTGGCGATCGACGCTAGGCGTCAGAGCACCCTTCTAGGCCCCAGAAAGGTGCAAAACAATCGTTTGTACGTACATCCTCAAAACAGTCGTTGACCTGCCAGCGTGATGTTCGCCAAATGCGAGAGACACGAAAGCACTACTTCGTCCCAGTGCGCAATTCCTTACCGAGGAAGAAGTGAAAAGCTCGAGGATAAATATCAGTGCGAAATAGCAAAGTAGTACGGCGAGGAAACGTAGGTTATAAGCGTTTATAAATGAGTGGGGCCTTCGAAGAATTAGGGGGAAGGATGCGTGGACGACGAACCGCATCCCCGCACCAAAGAGTTCCGTCTGCTTCTAACAGGACAATGCCCGCACGCATACTGATGCTCGCAAAATAGAGGCCATGAAGAAGCTGAAATGGACAGTCATCCCTCATCTTCTAGTTGGTCGGAGTCATCGGACCGATGTGGACGCTCCTCTATCTCTTTGGGCATTGGTAGAGGTGTTTATAAAAAAAAAATCATCCGATGTGTATAAAGCTAACAACGCCTGCCCCCCCCCCCTCCAACCTAAAAAAATATACATATAAAAAAAATATATATATATATATATTTTTTTTTTTCACGTTATTAAGAAGTTACTGAACCGGAGGCGCCAATACATTACAAAGGAGACCGACTCCATCAAAAGTCAGCATTTAAGCTCGCAATAAATATGTTTCATGGTACGATGGTGGTTAGGGGGATCGGTGACCGAGTGGGCTAGCACACACCAGCTCAGAATACGTGCAGCGAAAGTTCGCGCTGCAGAAGCCAGGAATCTTAAATATGAACCAACCGAAGAGCCCCTATAAAATATTTTTAAGTCATGTTTTTTTTTTGTTTTTTATAGAGTGTGGAAATTAAACGGCAATTGTCACGAGTTATCACCTATTTCAGCACTCCGCACTGAACAAACAGTGGGCGCGGCGAAACCGCCGTGACAATGTCGACTAGAACGCTCTCTCCTTATCGTTCAGGTGCTGCTTTGCAGATTTCTAACTACAGACAGCGGCAACGTACCCGATGACGGAACAATCCCAGCGGCGATTACGACACTACCGGCGGTTCCTGACAACGCACCGACAGCGTCACGGGCTGCGCAAGCGCCCGAGGACGACATCGGAACGCCATTCAAGCGTACTCTGGCCTGGGACCTACGCATGAAACCCTCGACGCTGGATATAAGAACGCCAGCTTCAACTGCAAGCCTCAGTGGGCGCGGCGAAACCGCCGTGATAGTCGACTAAAACGCTGCCTCTTCTCATCGTTCAAATCGGTCATCGAAAATCTTGTTACCGCTCAAATGAACTTTGTCTTGCAGTTCTGCCGTGTCGACGAACGGTTTTTCGGAGTGTCAGTGATTGTATAGCCGTCATCAAATTACTATTTGGGGCTATCGGGGCAAGTCGAGGAAACCCAGGGCCAATTACTGCTAAAATGTCTGAGGAAATGAAGCAGTTGATGGAAGCTCAGGAAGAACTTCTCAAAAGAGTAGTTGATAGGCAACATGACACTGTTTAAAACAGTTGAAGAAGTCGAGGGAAACAGACCTCTGCTGAATAATCTCTTCAGCAACTTCAGACCAGACTTAGTTCTATCAAAGAAAGGCTCTGATGCTGGTGAAACACGTAGTCCAGTCCAAGTTCTTCGGAATTAAGTAGGCAGTTTATACACTCTTATAATGAACCCTCTAGCACTAAATTTTGATGACCTTGAAACTCGTTCGCGAAGAATAACCTCATAGTCAGAGGTGTGAAAGAGGAGGACAACGAAACCGAACAATCTTTGCTGAATTACAGTTAATGAAGGAATTTTTCAAGGTGCACTAGAAGCCAAGGCGAACTCATTTGAAAGACTCTATACAGGACTAGATAAAAAGCAGTCCAATAGAAACCGCCCAGTTATTATGAAATTCACAAATCTTAGGGAAAAGGAAGCAGTAACGAAAAATTGGCCATAAGTGTGTCCGAGGACTTTTCAAAAAGACTGCTTGAGATTCGCAAGAACCTTTGGACTAGTGCTGCCGAGGAAAAGACACAAAGGAGCCAAAGTAAAGTTGATTTACGATGAAATTAGGATTAACGCTACAACCTACGGGCTGGAATGCGAACACACAGGTCGTTACCAATGCAACACCCTCCTCTCCTCTCCTGGCACCCGTGGTGTGAGCCGCGATTGGCAAGGAAGGAAACTTGACAAAAACTGGCCTTAACCGTGAATTCACTTTGTTAAACATCAATGCGCGCAGTGTGGTAAACAAGTGTTGGCCCTGGACAGGCACGTAGCCAGGATTTTGGTTCGGGGGGGGGGGGGGGGGGGCACAAATGCTGTATGAGGGGAGAGGAGGTCCCAGCAAATGAAAGATTTCGGGGGGGGGGAGCTTAATTTTAGCTTAACCTCCCCTCGTCACTGTAATGACAGAGACCTGGTTACATAAAGACACTGCAGATGATCAAATACTTTCACCTCGTTTCTGTATGCATTCCAAAGATCGCGATAGACTAGGGGGGGAGGTGATTTTCCAAGGACGAGGTTAGAAGACATTCTCCTGAACTAGGGTGCGTATGGGCAAAGGCAACTCTCGCTGAAGTAAGCATAGTGATAGGAACATGTTACCGAACCCCAAACTCAAATTCCTCACTAAAAAAAAAAATGGAACGAGTATATATTATGAATTATAATTCAAGTGAGCGCAACCTTATTTCTTGTCGGGGACTTCAACACACCAGAAATTCGTTGGTCATACAAATTTCCGGTGCCACTTTCACTTTAAACAAAACCTCTGATCAACATCGCGTTTTTTTTTTGTTCTTTTTCATAATATTGAGCCTAGCTAATGCAACTGTAACACTCGTGTGTGCGGCTCTTCTGGTTCTATACGTTAGACTTAGTATTCGTAAGCAACATTCTCGCGTAGAAAACTCCAACTGCAACTGTTCTTGATGCCTTTTCGTGACCACACATATGTCTTCTTGTCTCTTTCTATTGATGCAAAAACGAAACTCCAATGTAAACAAAAGCTTCGATCCTCGATTTCGCACGCGCTAACGACGTTGGTGCCCTTGACGAACTTGACATTGCTTTTTGACGGATTTTCAAACCTTGCTGACTCTTCACAAGGCAATGCTGGACGAGCTCCGATTCTTCTTTAAGTCATTGGTTTAATCTTGCATGAACAATCATGTACCGAAATTTAAGAAAACGACACACGAAAATAATCCTGTTTGTGATGTCGTCTGATGACATGGATATAGATTTGGTCCGCAAAATAAACGAGAGCAAGAAAAAGTTGCAGGCGTCAAACAAACAACGGCAAAGTAAGTCTTACTCGGCCGCCTTAGAAAGCAATTAAAGGAAAACTTAGAAGTAACTAAACATAGATATGATACAGAAATCCTGCCGAAATCCATGCGGTCATTACTAGCTAAATTCTGGAGACATATTTCGCCGCGTAAACGAACTGTCGCTGAACTCAAAGTGGCCGGGGAGCGAAGTGACACTCGCAAAGATGGCTAGTTTCTCAATTAATCTTTTTGGCCATTGATTGTGGTATTTAAAGCGAAATCTCTAGCCATTACGACCATCTTCTCCTTGACATACATACATTCTATCTCCAGTCGTGAACATGTTAAGAATCTGTGCCCCCCTAAGCCAATAAGGCTTGTGCGTGGGGCGCGGCAGGTACGCTAAAGTTGAGCACACATTCATGTGAAAATGAAAGCTGTTGCCTCACCGGCGTGCCCAATAGTTCCATTATGATAGTATACATGTTCAACTGCATTGTGTAAAGAGTTTAACCCCTTATATAGGGTTCCGTGTTTTCGGAGTTTATTTTCGTCAGCCAAGATTCGGAGTGTGTTTCTCTGGAGTTTCTGTCTGTTTGATTACGAACTCTCAGAAAAATTCTGAGTTTAATTACGCAGTGTTTCCTGTTGAAAACACAAATAAATAATATCTGCATGCGTAGATGTACAGATAAAAAGAAATCAAACGCGCTTGTATCCATTTGATATTGCTGCAGCTGGATTTGGCGTTGGTGCCATTTCCATTGGCAATGCTAATTTGTCCCACGACAAACGTTGCACGCAAGCGTTGCTTCGATAAACATCGATACTTTAAAATCAATAAACTCCTGGAGGAAGTAGCTGGGAAGCCGTATTCATCCCATCATATTCCATCAATCTATCCCGCGGCTGCGCGAGCTGTAGTGGTTAAAGACCGACCTACAAAATAATTCATCAGTGTCCTCCTCGCCACCCTTCCTCTTTTCTCCTCTCCCCTGGTATCTGGACGCCGAGAAGGGACTCCTTTAGTTGCTGTATCTAAGGACTGGTTAAGCCCGGGAGCTTATCCCGGCCTGTCCAGCCCCAAGATGCAGCAACAGGAGGAGTCCCCCGTCATCTGGGAGAGGGGAAAGGGGAAGCATGGCGAGGAGGATTATCTACCTTGTGGGAAAACCTTTTGTATAGTCAGGCTTTAAAGGGATACTACAACGAAATTTCGGCGCTTATTTTTTGGTCTATACGTGTTCAAAGGAGCAGTATCACATCGGACACACCAATATCTTGTTAAAAAAGACACGAAAAGGAATTTTAAAACAAATTAAACGATTAGCAAAGAGCACCTGGTGGATGTCGCTAAAGCCTCGTTTGTAATGCCCGTCTAGGAACCTTGACAGGTAGTGACGATAACTGTCTCGCCTAGAACTATACATGCTTTGAACCTGACGTCATCCCGACAGCTCTACGGCCAGCACAAGAGAAGAGGGGAGGGAGGAACTCCCCACTCAACGGGACTCTCTTTTGTGTGTCCCAGACGTCGCTATTCTCCCTCTACAAGATTATAGAAGATTAACCCGTCACTCAAAATTCACACAAAAGCAGCTTTGCGGTTAGTTGCGGTGGCCCGATCGCTGGCGTGCTTCGACCGCTTCGGTGGCTGGAACGGCTAGGGCATCCTGACGACGTCAGCCTCGCCGCAGCTTTGCTCATCCCGAGACAAACTACGTCACGATTGCGCCGGATGTGACGTGCTCTCCGCTGGCTGCTCTCCGAGCGCTTGCCAGAGTGGGCCGTTTATAACGAAAAATACAGCCATCAGGCTCAAAATACAAACGTGCGATTGTCATTTACGGATATTGTGGATCATATTCAGCCTATTTCTGAACACGACGGGTATATTTCAAATTTCGTTGAAGTATCCCTTTAATGAGATGTCATAGCGAAGTTTCGACTGCCCCTCTTCCCAATGTTATGCAATCTCTATGGTCCATGGCTTTCACTATTACAAAACCATAACCTCTGCTTCCTTCTGAAGCGCGAATAGTATGGCCCAAATAGAAAACCAAAAAAGTGACTCTTGTCGTGACTTGCATTTATAATGACCTGTTGTCCTGAATGAACCTTGACGAGAATAGCGGTGACCCTTTTTGACAATGGACCGAGATTTGAAAGATAATTATGGTGGCATTTTCACAGAACGATTGACCCTGCGCTAATCAAAATGTCAAATACCGTTTTCTTTTCTTTTTTCTACGGGGGGGGGGGGGCACATCTAACTTTGGAGTTTATCGGATAAATACGAATTGACATCAACTTTTACCGGCGGGTGTTTTAACTATATATCAGAACGCGCGTTTCAGGAACTCAGCTTTCCATGACGGTCCCGGGAGCTCCAGTTCATCAACAAAAGTTGCTTGCTTATAAGTCCTACGTAAGACCTATCCTAGAATATGCAGCAGTAGTTTGAGAACCTCACAGCCAAGAAAATATAAATAAATGGGAGAAAATACAAAGAAGGGCGGTTCGGTTTATTTGTAACTCTTACATATGGTCCGTATCTCTCAGCCAGCTCCTGCAGAATGCGATCCTTGAGTATCTCGTGCACTAGACGTCGGAAGGATCGACTTAAATTCTTATACCTAATTTTCAATGACAATCTAAAAATGAACAAGAACAAATACATTTCTTTCTTCCAACCACGGGTAACAAGAACATCACATCATTTGTTAATTTGGGATTTTGCTGCTGCGAATAATGCATGTCACCAGGCATTTTTTTTCTCGCCAACTATTCGAGAATGGAATCCCTTGCAATGTTGACGTTGTTGCCAGTGGTTCTCGCTCTTTATTCTTATCTCAGATTGAATAGAAAGTGAATCGTAGATCGTATAGTAAACATGTTTAAGTTTTGTTGTCCTTTTTTTTTTTAAATCAGTGTTGTGATTGATTTTGTTTTTCAATGTTATCCGTGTAGTCGGATTTCGCTGGACATTTGTCTTTCTGCCGGTGCTGATGACACAGCACCCTGTCTTAACTTAAAATATTGCATGCATTGCAGTGCAGCAATTAAAGCGCTGCCAATATATTTTCTTGTGATATCACTTTCTTATTTGTACTTTATGTTTGTCTGCACCATACCTGCTACAGCCTCGACGAGGCGAGCAGAATTAGTACATATACAAAAATAAATAAAAATGTGTCCGGCAAGTCTGAAAACACTGTTCCCCTAACGTTTGTTTAGTAGGACTAGCGGGACACAAACACAAAACAAAAGCCACGCATCGCTGTTGTAAGCGAGGTACGGAAAGGGACGGCACTCCTCTTTTCTTTTCGAAGTGGGTCCACATATGTTGGATAGGGAAACGAGGGCCGCCACCTAAATAAGAACAGTTAGCGGCTCGTCGTTATCGGCGGCTGCTGTCACAGCGCGCGGTAAATCATGTTTGCCGAATCGATAAGGCACAGCGCTCAAGCGGAACGAGAGACCTGCAGAGAAATTTGCGAACCGGAAGCGAGCCACCGTGAAGAACCCGGACGAGGAAGAAACCCAGATGACCGTTATATCGCGCGAAGAGCCTGGAAGTCATTTTCTTCCGCAGACGCTGACGGGCTATTGAAACCATCGTTGGGAAGTCTGGCAACCAGAGTCACTGACAGTTTAAAGGCCGACGAACAGACACGAGATTCTTCAAGGCAGAAGATCCTCCTCACCCTGGGGGAGGAGGAAACAGGCAACGGTGGACAGGGTGGAAGGGGGGAGAGGAGGAAGCGGGGAAAAGTGGAGAGCGCGAAGGTCAGTTGGAGCCATGGAGCCGGGGTTGCCTCTTTGGCAATGCGGTATTATCATGCATGACAATCTGAATGTCCAGTCGAGCTTAAGGACACGGCAGAGGAGCGTGGGCAGACTGGCCACTGGGGGCGCATGGGAATAGACCAAATGAAGGAGTGCAGGGAGACATGGGCTGGGCATCTTTCGAGGACTAGAGAGGCGCGACCAATAAGTTGAAATTTGAACAAAGGCTAGACACAATTGAGGATACACGATGGGCGAGAAAGGTATACAGGAATCTATACACGAAACGTCTGAACAGCAAATGGACAAACCGAACCCGAAAACTGAAATTCAAACACCAACGTCCAAGTGCTGGGACAGAGCAGACTATCTCCATGAAGAGAAAAGTAAAAGAAGCCAAAAGAAACATGTGAGAGGAAAGAATGCGGGAAAGTCAGCTTTCACCGTGTACAGTGGGACGAAAACAGGAAACAAAGAAGGAGCACTGGTACGATAATTCCACGGGAGAGCTCGTTGTTATATCGAAGCTAGAACGGGAGAAAACCTCGATAACGCCCAAAAAGGTACCCTTCAATACGGCATCAGCCATATCAACGAAATAGAGGGCTTTGAGCGATAAACTGGTATCCCATCCACCAGGCTGCAGGCAAAAGTGACCCCAACTAAACCCCAACTTGGCTGCCGCCATGTTGTACAATTTTGCCACCCTAGACACGTGACCGGACCAAATTCTGGAGGCTTTACGCAAAACTGAGCCGAGATTTTGTATCGCGATCGCCGTAAAAAACACGATAAACTATTTTTTTCAATACTGTTAGCCTCCAGAGACCAGTGTCTAGCTCCGATAAAAACACCAAAATACAGCACCGCGGCTGACGGCATCTAGCGGAGGCATTGCGAAGCTGCCCGAGTTTGTCGTCAAAAGCACATTTTGAACTTAAAACAAACGTAACACAACTTATCTCGTCGGTATACTGTTATTAAACGTCGGCAGCTCAGTGACTCGTGACTTTTCGCCCGTCTGCTGACACTGCTGATATGCTCCGGAAGCATGTGTACAGAACGAACATGTTTCTGCACCACAAAACAAGCCGTAAAAAGAAAGCGTTTTTGGAGTTGCTCCTCGATATTATTCTAATTTTTCCGCGACAATATTTCACGTCGTGTATATATAAAACAAAAAACAAAAAAAAGCGTTTATATAAATGAAGAAAAGGCGCGAGACTTTTCGGAGAACGTGAAAATAATAAACGTCACTGCAAAATAAAACCATAACCTACTTCGATTAGAGAAAAAAGAAATAAAAAGGGAGACATAACCCAGCCTAAGCAGGAATGAATACAGGAAGCTTAACAGGAAATTGCCCAGTCAATCTCGTACCTATGTTGCCGGATGTAATCTGCTTAACACCGTCACGCAAAAAAAAACAAAAAAAACGGATGTTTTGTTTTGCACAGAGGGGCACACGCGCAAGTACACGGGTACTGCTATTAAGAACATTGTTTTCTTCCGTATTAATCGCGCCCGAAGAATTTATAGCGATGGAGTATCCCTGCTATGTAAACATCATCAACTTTCCGAGGGAGGTAATTCAATAACCCATAGGGGGCGCGCGTTATTTTGCGATTCAGCGAAGGGATACGTTAGATAACAGGTAGATGTCTGTGCCGATCGTTTTATCCAACTAAATTTGCGCCAAATATAATGAATATTCATTTCGCGTTTTCAACCCTCAAAACATAAAAAAAAAAAAAAAAATTTGGCTTGGGCGAGGCGTTAAAATATTCACTCAGAGAATGAGGAACGACAGAGAAGAGTTTCAGGCGTCCCGCCTCCAGCAAGCAAGAGTTTTGTATACCTTCGACAAGACTTCGACGTCTCGCGAGCCGTGAGCAGTCTTGTACGCACATTACTCAAACAATTACTTGCGGCTTCTGCGCACGCGCAGTGCCCACACCTGGTTTGGGCAAGCGGGCTTCTTCTAAACACTGTGTTGGTCTATAGGAAACTCGTAGAAACAAAGGGCGCCATTAGTAAGAATAGTAAGTAAGGAGAAACAAAATAGTAACTGTTATACAAGTAACTTTAGTACCTCCAAGATTAGTCAAATTACTCTCGCGACTTGTTCGTAATAAATGTAATCAAATGATCGCAAAATTACTGCAAAAAGTACGTAATCGATTACACGCAATTCGATTACTTGTAAATTGCAATGAGTACCGCACAAATCCGCAGAAACCATGACGAAAGGCAAGGAGCGCGCGTGCTGGAGGTGGGGCGTTCAAAAGATACGCCTTGCCGTTCCAATTCTGTCAGTGACTATATAAAAAAATACAAAAAAGCGCTTTGTTTACAAACGGGAGCACTAGACACGACAAACACAAAGCAAGGGCCGAAGTCCACGGAGCGTGCCGATTCTTCTGGCAAGGGTATGGCGTCGCGCTTTTGTCAGCACGCCATACTCGGGAACTTCAGCCCCACCCTTGTGTTCGGCGAGTCTCCTATCGCCCGCACACACGTTAAACGTAGCCGAGCTTCCAGCCCCTGGGGAAAACTGGGCGCATTACATATTACGCAACAACTAGATGTACACCCCTTTCAAAGATTTTTTTTTATGCTTTTATTATGCTACTCACAAAACATTTCATACTATAGATATATTGACTCGTTGCAATTTAAGTGGCGCTTTTGCTACCGCCTTCCGGACCGCCCTTTGCTGTTCATGGAAATGTATCGATTAGTGTTCTTTTTGTCTTTCGATATTGACATCGCATTCATGACAACTGCATTGTTTTTTTTTTAGCTAGTGCATTTTGCACAGGTGTTCGCACTGCCCTAGGCCATATTTGCAAACAGAATAACAGGAACCAGAATGTTGACCTGGAAGAAACCAACTGGATCTCACGGGCCAGGAAGTCTCTTTCCACCTCAAACCAGATGTTCTTTCCTTTTTTACGCTTTTGAGGGATTTATCGTTATTTCAGCAGATTTCCTTGTTTTCTAGAATATATATTAATATAACATAATGCTTTCATTGTTCCATGCGCTCAGAACTACCGATGTCTTCAGATGAAGCACGGTGGTAATAATACAACATGTAACAATACATGCACTCGTCAGCGCCCCCCCCCCCCCTACTTGAGTAATGCGGAAATGTTGAAAGTATTTCTGGTAATATACTTCCGCAGCGACGTATGCTGCTTTCTTTTAGGGTGTTCATAATAGACGATGCACTCGCACAGAAACGACACAGGAAAACATAAAAAAAAAAAGATCGGATTTGAAGGTAAGGTGGCTGCATCAGAGACCCAGGAAAGCTTTGGACCATGGTCTCAAGACTCAACAACTGCCCTGAAAGCAACAGGGTTGTCAAGCAACTTCAGGAAGCTCAGAAATGCTCTTTTCTCGTCAAAACTATCGAAGACTGGAACAAATTCCCACAGAGTGTTTTTTACTGCCGTTTCTTCCGTAGAGGCATTTGAATTAAAATTACTGAATTTGTTTCCTGGTGTATAATATTGATGCTTTTTTATGTGTATCACTTCTTGTGCCATACTTTTCAAAACTACGTGCTGTAAACCCCTTCCTGCAATAAGCCGTAAGGGTTTGCAGCATTTGAAATTTAATAAAATAAATTAAAAAAAAGCGAAGAGGCAAACCCGCCACCGTAACCTGAGTCGCCACAAACAATCCGTTCCCAGGAAGGTACGTGCCAGGCGCAAAAACGGCATTGACCCAAGACGCGAAGCTTTAATCACAGCCGAACGTCGGCCCCCTTTCCCTCTACGTCCACTCACGCCCAGCTGCTATCAGCGGAAGAAAAAGTGAAGGCAGACGAGAAACAATCGTCTACGGAAACACAGACCCGCACAAAGAAAGACAAACAGATGACAATAAAACGGGCTGATAACAATTAGGTCTTGGCGCTCGTCCGAACGTTTTAACACCTCCCTTTAAAGCCACAAAACGAAATACGCGTCGAAGAGAGGCACAAGGGCGCGAGCATGCAGCAAAACCAACACACACACACCACTGCCGGCAGAAAATGCTGCGCGGAAAGGATGATATGCGCGCTGCGCCGAAGCCACCGAGCGCTCACATCAACGCACGGTGCGTCGTCGCCTTTCCCAATTTCATCGACTTGGCCGCAAAACGCCAGACGCAATTCAAACACTCTCCTTCGCCCCCGCCCCACTATCAATTTGATCGCCATCGTTGGAAAAGATCAATTAAAAACGACAAGAAAACGTGCAGTGAATCATTCCATTGACGTCGTCTTCGCGTCCGCCAAGCGATCGACCGACCACGTCTAGCGAGCGACTCGGTCACAAAATTGTCTGGTACAAACCTCGACGAAATATGAATGAATGAATGAATAAACACACACACGCGCACATCGTTGGTGCTCTACGTGGGATAACCAGGAAAGCTCTCTACGTTTCTCACTCTAACTACAGCTTCATTGATCTCGTAGGCTGCATTAGGCGCCCCTATCTAGCACTCGAAGCAACACAGCGACGCATCGCACACCCAACTCCGGTGCTACCGTAGGAATCGGCGCGTTCGGTTGACGAATTTGCGGTCAGTTGATTCTAGGCGATCGTTTTTGTTTCTATTTACTTTTAAATTAGGCTTAATCCACGAGAAAAAAAGCCGGTCACTAGGTCTCCGCAAAACGGTAAATGAGGACGCGTCCAGAAATAAGCCGGGAGTTGGGAGAAATTTGCGAGGAAAGCTGACACTTTCAGAATCGGTCGGCGGTGGCTAGAGGGGTGGTGCTCGTCGACAAACCTTACCGTGAGGTTATAATGCTTGCGAGGTTCGACACTCCTGGCGTCACACACCACAAAACCACGGCCCGGCGTGAAGCTTCGAAGGGTTCGGGAGATGGGGAGGGAGGCCTGGCTGTCCCTTGACGAGCCGATGTGGTCGCGATTCACCGTACCGTGAGGGCCCCACGAACACGCCGATTTCGCTCTGACACCAGCGATCAAAATCTTGCCGACGGCACACGCTGCTGCTTCACAACACACACGCAACTCCGTTACACCGGAACCCGAAAACGAAACGGATGTAGATTCATCCCCCCTGCGGCTGTGACGTCACGTGCCTACTCTCAAACCCAAAAGTATTTAAACAGAATTTAAAAAAAAAGAATTTAAGAGAAACTAGAAGTAGATTTAATTGCTTCTTACATTTATATTTAAAGTTAAAGTAGAAAAGCTACTAAAAAGGAACTAACAATGGTTATTTTTTAAGGTGGCTGCTCAAGCGTTTTGGGGTGGGGGTTTGGGCTCGAGAGTGTACGCAACAATGTGCTCCACTCGCTGACGAGCAGGCATGGGTTTTCGATTTTTAATGTCGTGAAAAAGCCTCGTTATAGTGAAATTGATTAGCGAGTGAACTAGTGAACCGCTTTAACGCGGTCGGAACGGGCAAATCCCAGTCTGACCGACCATTTCGGTCCCGCGATCTGACGATGTAGTGTCGACAAGTTTGGTTCGCGGTGAGCGCGTGTTTTGTAAACTGTAACCTGTGAATGTGTTTTTCCTTTTTCCCTAGCGTTTCTGTTAGCACTCACAGGCAACAGTTTACATGATGATTACGAGGACTCGGCGAGCTTAAAAATAAACTGCGCATCGCAGTTCCTTCGCGCTTTCTGGAAAACGCTCCGTTAGATGCGTTTGTGTCTGAACGGAGCGTGCGACCCTTCCCAGAAAGCGCTTCCAACGAATGCGTTGGGATCACGATGGATGGAGATCGAAATGCTACTTCGGAAAACACCGGCTGTGACACTTGCGGCGTAGCATCGTTTCCAAGCCAAAACGTAGTTCGCGCTCTCTTGCCAACTAACGAACATCCAACCGCCTGAATCTGCGTGGCCGTGGCAATCGCGCCTAGATCGAATCTCGTGTGCCAAGTCTTAAAAACTCACCACCGCACCTTAAAAAAACACGCGTCGTTTTTTTTCTATGATCATCAGTTGTTTAAAACAGGCCTCGTGGTATAACGAAAAAAACATGGTTTATTGAAAGGTGAGGTTAACCTTAGCTGAGTGATGCTGGCTTGCTACTTCGTGCAGGGGAAGGGGACAAAGAGATAAAGGACATATATCTGCCGAGAGGAAGTTAAAAAGAATCGCAAATAAACACGAAAACTAATAAACATGTAAAATAAAAATATTACTGCTGTGCGAATGCAGCTTTAAAGTGGGATCGCTGCCCAAGAAGAGGAGGAACATTGATGCTCTTTTTAACCATTCAGCAATCGCACGAAACATTGCATTTGTCAGCAGCCAAGGACAGTAATCGCAGTGTTTATTTTGGCTCAGGAGAGCCGTGGCTGAGCAAAACGATGCTTAAGCCCCCCAACCAACCCCCCCCCCCCCAAAAAAAAAAAAAAGAATCTTGACTACATTACGGCCACGAAAGCCTACAGTACCTCATCTGATGATAATGCAGTGACATTCTACCATTGACAGTAGAGGTGACCGTGGTTAATACGTCTACGGGAGCCTTAGCAGTGAGTTTTACTTAATGTTAGTATGTGTGAAGGTGCATACTCACTAGAACAACGATGAACAAACAAAACGTACAGTGACACACCACAACTACCTCCTGTTCATGGAGCATCATCTTGTGGGACTACACAGCATGTTAAGAACCACTTGTGAACGGCGATGATCAAAACTGCTGAGTGTAGTAGCTCACGACTGCTTTGTGTTTTCAGGCACAATTGGAGCACAACTTTTCGTTGTCCCACCACCTCAAGGTTGACCAGAAGTTCTCCTCGTAAGTAGCCATTTTCCTGTGTGGTGTTCACGAGTATCGCCTTCATACTGTGACGAGCCCCAAGGGTGACACTTCTCTAATCACTAAAGGTTGGGTGGGATACACATTTGGGGGCTTTGACAATGTTGGTGGGATAGTCTCACCTTCAACACTTTACCCTTCTACAGCATGTGAACTGAGGCTTTTAAGGCACTTTAGACGTCCCGCAAAGATTGATTTCTCAACATATCGCACTGCGATTCACTGCAGAGGTGCAAGTCGGTGTTGGAAGTTTACAGAGAAAACAATTCAAAAAATAAACTTCGCCTTGTTCAAAAGAAAAAAAAAAAAAACGTAGATCTGCTCTTGGCAATCTACGCTGCCACTTTGCAGACAATGCACGCATACTGAGAAATGGTGCCGACGGATGGCATACTCCGCGTGGAAGGAGTGCCGGCCAATTCGGGTTCTTTTGATTGCCTGCTATCGCAATCTGAATTGGCTGGCGTTCCCTCGATGCCACGTACGCCACCTGTTGGCATCTCTTCTCTTTACCGCGTGTATCGTCTGCGAAGTGGCGACATAGATTGCCCAGGACAGGTTTCTGTTTTTTTCTTTTGAACAAGATAAGTTTATTCCTTTATTTTTGTCGCTGTAAACTTCCACCACCTGCTTGCACCTTTCTAGTAAATCGCAGCGAGATACGTTGAGAAACCGAATTTTGTGGGCCGTCTAAAGTGCCTTAAAAGCGTTAGTTTACATGCTGTATTTCAGAGATCTTGTCGATGTTTTGAGTGACCACTTCTCTGACGCGTAATCGTCCTCAAGCTGTGCCCAGCCTTAACCCTTTCCCTACCATGGACGACCTGGGTTCGTCCACACTGTTTGTACCGCTGCTCCCGAAGACGAAGCTGGGCTCGTCCACATTGATTCGGGCTCCAATACGCGTACCATGGACGAACTGGGCTCGTCCACGTGTTTATAGTTAGCTTTGCCGTGGATAGATGGTGCCTCAAGGAAAATAAAAACATGGTAACTTTCTGAATTTGGCGGAAAATTGTTCCAACGCAGGCAACAGGGGATTTAAAAATGGCGGCAACATCTTCTGGTTGCTGCGTTCTTAGTGACGATCTTGCATCAAAATTGTGGCAGAACGAAGATATTGTGACGTCTCTTCAGATTCGGAAGACGAGGAAATGAATCTTTCATCGGACAGCAAGAGCGATGCAACTGAGTTATTGCATTCTAGCTCAGACTGACTTCTATTTCGATGAGAACATCGTGTCGGCGTGACGGCATTGGACTAGAATCAACGTAAAATCCTCCTCCTGCCCCTCCACATTTTCCGTTCACTTTGCGTGCAAGGTGATGTGAACTGTCTGCAGTACTGCTACACCCGGCCTTAACGTGCATGTGGAAGGTGATGTGAACTGTCTACGGCAATTCAGTGAAGGCAAACTTACTCCCCTTTTCTTTTGCAGTCTGTTCAAAGATCTCTCATATAATAAATTTTTGGCATTTGTTTTTGGCCTTTGTATTGCATATTAAATTTATGGGGCACATAAAAGAATCAATATTTTCCAATCGTTTTCTTTTTTTCAAAATTTTGCGGTAGGCAAAGGGTTAAGGGAGGCACTTGTCTATTCACGAAGTGAGGTAACACGTGTTTAAGTTTTGGGAATGTTGGTAAGCAAGTATCTTGTCCGAATATTGTGCCGCTCTATTTCCGAGGTCTTTTGGACCTACCGTGAGATGTAACAGTCACATATTTTTACACAATAATATTCTGCCATCCCTACTAAAATTTCGGTCCTAGCTTGCATTAGCAGTTCCAGCAGAATTGGGCTGCACACTGGTATGCCAACATGACAGCACAGTTGGGTTTGGTGACTGGCCATGTCAAACATACTGTAGCTAAGTACCGTGTAGATCAAAAGCTCTCGCTGCAGAATCGAATATTATGACTGAACGCTACTCCTACTGGTTTTGCTGTTGTGCTTTCCTGTAGCCCCTGCTGCGTGGTACACAGCTAGACAGGGGAAGTTTACAACACAATTGAGAAGAAACATGCCTTATATTTATGGCAAGCACAATTAGAAAGCAGTGCCAAAAGAAGGTCTCTGAATAATAGAGTATTGAAGACTCGATCAACCATTCCTTCTTTGAAGAAAGGAAGCATGTTGATGAAGGTTGTAAAAACAAAAAAGAGCAGACATAATTGGAATGAAGACTGCACACACTGATCTTTCTTTTGTCTCTGTTATTTAATATATGTACAATCTAATCTAAAAATGAGCATTAAATGAACCTGCTTGTTAGCAATGGTAGAGTAGCATAATGTCTTTGTTAGTAATCGCAAATACAAGCCAGTAAGCCACTGTTCGATAAAGTGCCAATCGACAAAGCATTTGTTTGGTGTTTGCAGTTTGAGAGGAAACAATTTGCTAAGCTAATAATTTTCTAAAACTGCTTGCTCTCAAGTGTCCCTCTTGTCATTTGTTCGCCTCCGGAGGAGGACACTTTGCCTTTGCATTTGCAGCAAATAAGTTTACCAGTCTACTGACCTCTTGCATTCTAATGCAAGCAGGACTGGCTAAGCCTACAAGTGTACATGCTACAGCACTACATGATTCGACTAATGAAGATGTCACTGTAACTTAATAAGAGCAATGTAACTAGGTTGCAGTTTCGTGATAAATGTAGTATTTAAATCTAAAGAAGCCATGAACGTTTAAAACTACTGCCCGTCGTTTAGCCCGTGCATGCCATCAACGTGATACGAATTCGCTAGATCTCTGCCCAAACACGGGCGGGAAGACGAAAGCGGGCGAGTCACTTCTGTCGCTCGCGATCTCGGCACGTTTGTGCAACTCGCACCGACGTATGCCATGCACGCACTACGAGATTAGGTCCGCGGCCCGGCGTGGTCCGGATGGAAGGTGCTGGATCGTATGGCTCCGAGCACGAGAGTGACACGTGCTGTGCGACGGCAGTGCTCTGTGGCGCCACAGATTTGCGCGTAACTACGCGCTCGGCGGCGTGCGCCATGCTGTCGAGACAAGCGGCTCGCAGATGGCTGCAGGGTGGCGGCTGATTAACCGCCCAAGCGCGTGAGACGACGACAGTGTCAGCCTAGAGAGCGACCAGGGGATCATGCGTGACGCTCCGATCGTGAAGAAGGTCTGCGTGGGCACGTAGTCAGTCACTGTGGCGCCGCATGCGCTGCCGGAGACCGTTGACTGGCGTCGGCTGCGCTGGATCGCCCAGGAGTAGCACCGAGACAAGGGGCACAGAAGCTGCACGTTTGGCTCAACGTTAGGAGGCATGCAGTAGACCTGCCGTCTGTTGTTTGACGGTCTTTCCGTACCGATGAAGTCGGCTCAGATTTACGTTTTTCTTGGCCGAACTGAACGAGTTGCCGCTTTAAGAAACAATCCTAGATGCAGAATGCGACTATATCTGAGCCATATTCTCGACTCATAGTCCGTACTAAGAGCGACTGTATATGTTCCTCAGAAATCAATACATATGCATGGAGTATAGTCCAGCGTACTAGATAGCAAAAATTAAGATGCCATGCAGGCAGACTTCTCAGGTACCCAAATGCGTACATAGCAGACATATTTGTTTAAATATCTGGAAATTGCACTGTCGGCTATCTAAGATTGTTGCAGTCAATATACACAGAGGTGTACTATATACTCAACTATGTTTACAAACCGAGCGCCCCTGTGCACGCCACCTGACAGCGGCATGCACTATGGAGGTGGGCCAGACTCATATTCCATAAACAAAACATTAGAATGGGATGTTTTCGTCATCAGTGTGAGTCCTCACAGCTCTTTCACATTGGACATTGTCGATGTCGACGTCCTTCTGGCATTGTCTGACAAATTTAGCGGCCTCAGCAAATTAATTGAACGCATGCATGTACACCGTGGAACTGTGCTGCACAGTATATCGTGCATTGTGATTCATTCCACTGGATAAGCGTGGCCCTGCAGCAATGAACGCAGCCTGATCCTGCAACATGGTGAGATGCTGCTCGCTATTTTCAGGTCAGGGATAGTCACTCCCGATCCATAGCCCGAACCATAGAGCTGAACAAAAGCCCGAACCATAGCTGAGATGATGAAGCGTCGATACTAAAAATCGCAAGCAGAATCGGATGAGTGAATCAGGCATAACAAGTCGATGATGGCCACTGGTAACAATTATCAACATCTCCTTATATCTACTGTTTACACCGAGCCTACTTACCCAAAGCAACCTTCAAACTTAAACGTCCCTTGAGGTCTGCACTTCTTATCGCAATTACCGGGTCAACGTTTGGTCTACGGGCCGCTGTCGTTTGAACGAGCAGACGACAAGCAGAAACGTTTGAGAGAGCAGACGACAGCTCGAACGATGAGGCGGCCGTTTGAACGTGATGACGCACTGAATGTAGTCCGCAGGTGGTCCGTGCAACTTGACGGTTTTCCCGCGTTCATGTTGGAACAAAACAAATAAATCTGACGACCACAAGTATCCGTGAATTCAATCCAAAGTGCTTTCCGCCCAAGCAATCGTGGTCCGACGGCGTCTGTTTTTCCTTTTAACGGCCCCTGTTCACGTTCTCGGACGAACCGAGCAGGCAGAAAACGCATGAAAACTGACCTTCAAACCTTTCCCGACCCTTTTGGTAAAGCCCCAGTCGCGGCGTTTTGACGAGAAGACAGCTTTTTGACCGGTTTCTTCCGAAGTAACACAGGAATGCACATGCCCCATGGCGGCTTCCGCCCACAGCCCCAGACCGGAAGTGCGCCCGACGCGCCACCACCGCGCCGTGACGTAATAGAGATGAGTTTGTGTATAGTCCGGTACTCTAAGGGAACCTTGAAAGGAGTCTAGGGAATTGCTGGGGCTTACCTACCAAGCTAGGGAAACCCATTGACAGTCTAGGGAAATCCTGGGAGTAGTCTGCAGAAACTCGTTGAAGTAATCAGAGGTAACCCTTCGGATGCTCTGGCAAGTTGGTTACTAGGAGAAATCCCATGGGTATCTTGGGGAAATACTGGCAGTACTCTTAGGAACGTCCTCCCTAAACTTGGGTATTCTGGGGAACCGTGTCAGAGAGTTCCGTGTTCCAACACTGTCTGCTAACGCAGGAATTGGTTCCACATCTGTGAGCTGTGTCGGGTCAAGGCTGGTCCGCTGCAGAACTTTGTGGACCACCTGGAGGGACGCAAGCACAAGCGGGAGCTTGAGATGTTCCGGCAAAAGTGGGTGGATGCCTAGCCGCCCCTGGTTCCGCGCCCTCGTCGTCTCTGAAACCATCCTCTGCCGTCTTACGCTTGCAGTTAGGTGTCGGTAAAAGCTGTGCTCTGCTGCTGCCACCACTGCTGGTACTGTGCGCGTCCTGCGTCTTGTTGTAGCCGTGTCCTTTATGGTGTTCTTCATTCTGAGTTTGTTCCGTGTAAAACCGTAAGTTAACACAAGTTCATTTAGACAAACAAGCAAAACCCAAGCTCCCTTGGCTAAATATCACCAGGATTTTATTTTTATAAATTGATCTTTTTAAGCACTTTTTCTATTGACTTTTATCTATTCATTTGTTCTTAATTGAATTAAGTCTGCAGTGCTAACACAAGAGCCAACTGAAGCACTTTATTTCTCATTCCTCTACCCACCTCACCTTAATTATATTGTATCCTGTGATTCTAATAGGACTTAATTGAGGTGACTTTCGCAGCCAAAAAACACAGCTTCAGAAGTTTGTTAAAAAACATATGCAAAGAAAAAATAAAATTTTTTTCAAACAGCTTGGATGAAAAAAGAATAACATAAAATAAATTTACAATGAAAAAAAATGTTTTAGAGCTATATTTACTGCACGAAACGAATTTTTAGTTGGTGCCCGCAGGAGCCCGCGGAAAAGAGCGCTTCAGTCAGCGTGGTAGCTTGCGCTCTTTCGAGACTTCCTATGGGCTCTAAAAGTTACTCATTTATCTTTGTTTTAAGTGCAACAAAGAAACAAAGATTACAAAATAACTTTTAGAGCCCATAGGAAGCTCCAAACAGCGCAAGCACCACGTGATAGACCTATGTGCCGGTCCAGAAGTTGACAGCGGAGTGTTCTTTTCTGGAGCGTTCTTTTCTGGTGGCAGCGTGGAGAAATGCATTCAGTTGGCGGCACGCCACGTTGTAGTGCCGCAGCGGCGTGGGGCTTCTGGAGACTTCCGCGGCGGCACTGAACGGCTCTGGCGTGATCGTGTGGCGGCACACAGGTGTACCATGTGACTAGAGGCGGCTCCTGCGGGCACCAACTACAAATTTGTATTGCGCCCAAAAAAGCCCGGAAAGAAAAAAAAAGTTTTTTTGTTGTAAATTTATTTTATGATTTCTTTTTCCCATCCAGGCTGTTAAATTATTTTCTTTTTCCTTTGCATATGTTTTTTATAGGGGGAATGCACAACTTTCCTGTCCCCAGCTCAAAGAAAAGCTTGTGACGTACTGTGTCCTTGAGACAAACAAACATTACATTATATCCATTTACGCATTCCAGGATATTTATTATTTAAAGAGACAATGAAGACGATTTTATTTAATTTTTTTGAATGGTGTTTTTATGCTTCTTGGGAACATAGCATGCTGCCCAATTTTTGTAGACATTTGTGACGCGTATTTCTGTACCTATGAAAGAAGTAAAGAAACCGAAACTGAACAATCTCCATTCTCGTTTCTGGGCCTCCGAAAACAGAGGTGACGTAGGGAGTGACGTCAAGTGTGAATAGTCGGTATCGGTAGTATTTAGGAGATCGAGACTCTGGTAACCGCGGTGGGTTATAGCAGCGCGGTGGCGCGGTCGTTTCGCCGAATCTGTCAACATGGACGGCAATGCCGCTCTCGCGAGCGAGTTCGAGCTTCCGTTCACTGACCGAACACCAACGGAACGGGAGTATGTGTGTGCGGACCCGACGGAGACCGCCCAGCCGGCAACGAGCGGCCCACACGCCGAAGGACGGAGGCGAGGAGATGCCGAGGGGAAAGCGCTAGCGATCCGGCCGTTCGGGATCCGGTTCCTCCGCGGATGTCCTCTTTTCGTCGTCAAAGAACACGAGCAGCAACCCACACGTGAAAACTAGCGTCGCCCGAACGAATACTGGTCTTCAGTCAACCGTTAGAACAGCCATCTACAGCTACCATTTTGCAGAATCCTTCGAGTGCCGTGTTCTTTTCTTATTTTATTTTGTTTGCCCATAGTTGCTCGTTGCCCGTTTTGCGTCCAGCGTAGCAAAGAAAAAAAACAATTATGCTGCTTTATTTATGGTTTAGTAATCATTTCCGGTCCGATTTATACTTTTCATGGTTATTCAAGCGGAAATTAGAACAGTATTCCTAAAAATCGCGAACCAAAACGTGACCGAGGGCACATTTCTCGTTTCGACCAATCGCTGACGCGTCTCTTGTGACGTCGCGCTTCTGGCCCCGCATCAGTCACGTGAGCTCCGCTTCTCCTGGCTTCTCCCGCAACTCTCGGGCGTCGCCCCAGTCGATCCCGGTGCGATTATTACCGCGTCTGTTTAATTGATTTGCGCGGCACACAAGCGCGGTTTCGGCTGAAATCTGGGCAACGTGGCCTGAGACGTGCCTGGAACCCAGTTCAATCGCCAAAAAGATGTCCAAAATTGTCTTCATTGTCCCTTTAAACATTCCTAATATATTTAAGCGTTCAATGTTATGTGAGCAAAGAATTCTGTGGAGCACTTGTAGCTGCTTCACTAAATACCGAACTTCTATTATGACATGTACATGAAGGCAAGACATACATTTTTAAATAATGCCTACTTCGTGTAAATGCTAAGTCACTTATAATAGGCGATGATTATTGCGCATCTTTCGTAACTTTTGAGTTGTGCTAAATGGGTTGACTGAATCAGTATCAGAAATGTCAATTGTTTTTATTTCAAAGGAAGTTTGGGGCTGTAGACTAGAAGCTCTTTCAATCCTGAATGTTCGGTGGGCCTTCAAAGTTAATTAACAGTGCAAGCAGTGTTGCCTTATTAACACTCTAATCTTTCTTTATGCTGAGTTACATGCTCTGAAATGTGGGCTGTATGTAACATTGCCAATTATTGCAAGGTTCACTGAAAAGTTTTTCGACTTCATCTTTTGGGGTGATTCCTCAATTCACGCTTTATAACGTGCTTAAAGAAACCTAAATTACAGACGGATGACCTATTTTCGTACAAAAAATGTTACTAAAGATCGTGGCAAGCCTCACTTTTGCGAAAAACATGTTTTTACAGAAAATAATATGTCGAGACCTTTTCATCACATAGTTTATAGGAAAATAGACTGTGCGTTATTGTGGATTTGGGTTTCTCAGGACACTTGGGGTGCAAGGATAAAGCTCTCACCATAAAAGAACAAACTCTGAAACCTCATAAGCACCCCTTTAAGCATCTTGGCACATTCAAAAATACGAAGAGTTAGACAAAGAGGACGGAGAGGACAAACATTGAAAGATGTTCGTCCTGTCCGTCCTCTTTGTCTAACTTTTTCGTATTTTTAATCTATTACCAACGCGCTCAATCCAAGTATGGCACATCTTCCAGTGACTTTTTCTAGGGACTTTTTTTCTTCTTATTTCTTTGACCGAACGTTTTGAACAGTCCCCTTTGTTTGGAGTCTCGTTTCGCTTTTTTCCCAAATATGCGTTCGTCTTCTGTGCAGAAACAAGCAGAAGGAAACTCGAAAACTCCAAAAGCGGCCAACAAAAAAAACAACAACAGAAACAACAGCAAGGTTCAGCAGAGTCAAAGAACCTGAAACAACAGAAAGCCCAGCCCAAGAGAAGCGGGACCCCCGCAGAAACAACCACAGCAAGCGCCTCGAGGAGCCACCAGAAGCCGATTGCCGGCCAGTCCGCCGAAGAAGTCCAATCCCGAGAGATCGGTCTGGAAGAGCGAACGGAGCCGGAGAAACGAAGCAGTCGAAAGCAGCAGCAGCAAGCACCGAGATTTACCCGAGGACCGACGGAGGGACCGTCTAAGGCGAATTAGGCCGATCAACAGAGCGTCCAAGCGAATCGGGCCGATCAACAGAGCGCCCTAGCGAATCGGCCCGATCAAGGGAGCATTCGAGCGAATCGGACCGGTTCGAGAGTGTCCAAACGATCGGGCCAATCAGGATCGGCAGCCCAATCGCGGGCCGAGGATTCTGGGAGCGTTCGAAGTCAGCTGAGAGGAGCTTCAGTTGTCCGGAGAATCAGCAGGAGAGAGACGTCGTTTGGGAGTAGGAAGCATGGAGAACTTTAATTGGCACAGGCCTCCACCAATGTCGGCCCACCGTCCGATCCCTCCGCATTTAAATCGGAGGGGCTACAGGGGGCCCGCCGATCAGGAAGGAGAACCAGTGGCGGATGCCGGGGCCACCTCCGTGCGACCCATACTTTTCCAGGAGCAGGGACTTTGACAGGTGAGTGACAACTGTCGAGCATTAAACAAACTATACTCTCCGACAGAATTATAGTGCAGGCATCTCTTTGAGGTGCTTGTCCTCCTGCATGCATAAATGTTGAGGCTTGGTGAAGCATCCTTCTTTAGTTAAAGAAACACGATGGGCAAGATGTTGCAATTCTTGCTCCATCTTTTTCCCCGTGTAGATACCCCCGTCACCCCATGCCCAGAGGAAGAGGCCGTTGGCACGGAACGGCGGCGGAGGCGGTTACGATTACTGCGCCTTCAACGACGGAGGGCCACCCCGTGGATGAACGACCATCTCCCTTACGGGTGGTCCCCAGAACCCTCCGGCAACCACGAGAGTTCACCGGGAAATCCGGATCCTGGTCGGCCCCGAACGCCTGTGAGGACAAAAATAGCCATTACGGAAGGGTGGCTCAGTGAACCGTACGTGTCCCGTAGGCGTCTTTGAAAGAAGACGCCGGCAGCAGGTGCCAGATGCCTCAGCTGCGAAGTCGGCGCCGCCTAAGGCTAACGACAACCAAAGCCGCAGGCTTCCGGGACAAGCGGCACAAGCTGTTTCGAAGCCGGCGGTGACTACGGCATCCGTCAAGGCAGCATCATCCCCAGCTTCCGCATCGAAGCCGCTACCACTCCGAAAGCCACTCCTGCGTCGAAACCGGCTTCTGCAGCCAAAGTCGGCTTCTGTGCCAAAGTCGGCTTCTGTGCCAAAGTCAACCTCTGCGCCAAAGTTGACTCCTGCGCAAAAGCGAGGCCGACGCTTAAGTCTGCACCATCGCCAAAGTCGGCTCCCGGAACCAGCTCGACGCAGCAAAGAGCGTCAAGAAAGAGCCGGGCCGCAGACGTTGGAGACCATTTGTCCGTTGCCGGCCGACCGGAATCACCACATCTTTGTCCTCCTCCGAAGACGAAGCCTCGGAGACGACGGAGACGGCGCCGAAGAAGATGCCGAAGCCGACCAACGGCGGCAGCAGACGTCCCCGCGTGCCCGAAGCCCCGGAAGAAGGCGGCAGACAGGGTCGGCACCGAACACGCCCCGAACGGGCGGCCGCCACGCTGCCGAAGCAGTCCCTGGTGCGCAAGAGCCCCAAAGGGGGCGCTGTCTCGACGAAGGACGTCTACCTGCGGGCGTCCTCGACAAGCTGGTCAGCTTCCCGTCGTCGCGCAAGGTGCAGACGCAGCTCCTCACCAAGTGGATGGTGGACCTGCACAAAAGCCACAAGGGCGGCGCCGCGTCTCTGCCAGCCTTCGTCTCTGCACGACGCGCAGGCTCCTTGGGCAGAGCGCCGAAGACGAGGTGGTCGGCGAGATCGACTTCGACAGCCTGATTCAGCAGGTCCAGGTCGGGGACCTCCCGGAGGAGATGCTGAGTCTCAGATGGCGCTGAGCTCGGACACTGAGCAGGCGGCAGCTTCGGATGACACGCACAGCTTCCTGTCGGACGACGAGTGCGTGGTGCTGCCCACACCAGAAAAGGTGGTGGTGTCGGTGGACCTCGTGGCAGACTCAGACCGCGACACCGGCACGGAGGACGAGGCGGCGGCGGCGGTGGTGAAGCTGAGCTCCAGCACGCCTAAGGTATGTTTCCAGGAGAAATGTTTGTCTGCTTTTTAAATGTGTTAAAATTTGTTCCCCCGCTGCATGCTGCCGTCTTTTGTTTGGACAGTCGCGGACTGGTTTGCGAGACCGCGGCACGATTCCTGCCATGCTCTCTCGCTTCGTTCGTTCGCTCGTTACGTCCCCTTTCCCTCTTACACTAGGGAGTGTTCCTGGCACGCTTCTATTGATGCATTTCGGGAGCGGGGAGAAGCTGTGGTGGCTGCGTCCGAAACCGCTGACGCCCGGGAGGATGGATTGGCTCTTCAAAAACAATGTTATGTGGACCGTTGCGAGGTTAGAATTTTACCCTTCGCCGAGTCCAAACACCCGTGCTAAATGCTAATGCATCTCGTTGAGAACCGCCGTAGTGACAGCGGCGATTTCAGCATCATTCACAGCGGTAGCTCTTCCCAGCAAGAGAGAGAGATGAATCTTTATTAAGCCCAAAGAATATGAGCAGGAGGCCTCAGTCCAGGCCCCCTCTGGTGGCGTACTCCAGAGAAGACTGGATGTACGCAGTCAGGTAAACTTGGTCTGATAATGTGGTGGCCGTAGTCGGCCACTCGGGGTTGGGGGGGAAGGACAGGGAAGGTGGGGTTAGGGAGGGGTGGGGGAGGGGGATGGCAGATTCATAAGGCGTGATGGGTAGTTGGGCGGTTGCCACAGTGGATGCAGGGGGAGGATCCTCAGCAAGTAGACCTCGTAGAAGGTAGAGGCGGGCTGGGGTGGGAAGAGTGTTACTTTGGGCGTTGCGGAGGATGGTGACTTGGTCGCGCATGAGGTGAGGGTGAAGGGGGGGAAAGACTCAACGGGCTTGTCTATATGACTCGAGGGAAAGTAAGGCCACAGGAAACGTCTGGGCAGATCTGGGGATGTCGGGTGCCCGGTGGAGCGTTTCACGGGCAAGCAGGTGTGCTTTCTCGTTGCCTGGCATGCCCTCATGACCTGGGATCCAGACAACCTCGACAGGTGATGGTCGCATTCTATTTGTTCTGCGATGGCAAGTGGAAGCAAGTTGTGTATGAGTTCGCCGGCAGGCGGCCATAGAGTCGGTGAAGATGATGGGAATAGACGAGGTAAAAGAGCCTGCGGAGGTATATGTGATGGCCGCTGCAATGGCTTGTAGTTCCGCCAAGCATGGGTCCATGGGAGGAAGAACGACGGTGTGTATTGTACTGAAATGATGATCTGTGACCGTTATGGCCGTGCCAGTATCAGTCGTACTGGCTTCTGTGTAGAGGTATGTGCGATGAGGAGTGTGGGCTATGTAACGTGTGAAAAAGGCAATACATTGAGCGCGTCGTGCTAAATTTAGCGTCGGGTGCATGTGTCGAGGGAGTGGTGCTATGATAAGATGTGAACGGGTGGTGGTGGTGGTGAGAGCTGCTTCGTTTGGAGGAGGTGGGGATGGGACGTTGTGGCCCAGTTGAGTGAGTATGTGTCTTCCCTGGGGGGGGTGAGAAGGAGGCAGATTTCATTACGGCGTTTGTGGATAGCAACGAGCTCATCTACGGTATTGTGATAGCCCATATCGAGGAGGCGGTGGGTGCTTGTGGTGATGGGTAGGCCCATGGCGAGCTTGGTGCTTTTACGAATGAGAGCATTCAGTTTAACTTTTTGTCTTTGTGTGAGTCTAGTGTACAGGAGGTGGTAGCGGAGGCGGGATATCAGTAACACGTCACAGAGCCTCGAACATGGTTAAGATTGCGCACAAACAGAAAGGAACAGTGAAGAGGGAAGAGAGAAGAGACAAGCGCAAACTCACAACTCGATGTATTGAAGAAGAAAAAAGAACAGCCCGCGGTATCAGCTCGAGCCGAGGCCACACTCGCACACTGTTTGTAACCATGTTCAATCATTACCAACTCGCCCACTGTTTGTAACCATGTTCGATCATTACCAACTCGCCCAACTAACCACTTTATCAGAGAGCCTCATCATGCTCCTTTCTTTTAAGTCCTCGAGAGGAAGTGGAGACGCGGCGGAGCATGTTCAGAACCTGTTCGCCTTGTTTGAGGAGATGATTAACCGTGGTTGAGCCACTGCATCACGCTGGATGTGGAGTCCGAAAAGGGCGGATGGCGTTAGGCTGTGGGATGGGGGTACCGTTTTGTTCAAGGTTAATCTGTGGTGGTTCCCAGCGCGGGTTGTGAACTAGAAAGACTTTTGATTTAGTAGGAGCACATTGTAGGCCTATGTGGTTGGCGGTTTGTTGGATTCTGTTGAGAGCATGTTGTAGTGTACCCTGTATGTGTGCTATGGAGCCCCGATTTATCCAGAGGTGATATCGTCAACGTATATAGTGTAGTGTATGTCTGGTATGGGAGCTAGCGCTCGATGTATATGGCACATGGCGAGATTGAAAAGAGTAGGTGAGAGTACTGAGCCTCGTGGAATGCCGCGTTGGGGATGGTCGAAGGTAGTGGATGTGATTCCACCTAAACTGAGGGAGTATGCGCGTCCGCGTAGGAAGCATCGGACATAAATGTAGAGCCTGGTACCGCAATTGGTTGCCTGGAGCTCTTCTAGCACACTGTCATGATGGACGTGATCGAAAGCCTTGTGGAGGTCAATTGCGAGAATTGCCTTCAATTGAGCTGTGCTGGGAGTGGAGAATACTTCCTCCTGGAGTTGGAGAGGCGCGTCCTGAGTCGAGATGTGTTTCCGGTAGCCAATGAGGGAGTGTGCAAGGTGTTGTGTATTGTCTAAGTGAGTGTGGAGTCGGCGAAAGATGACTCTCTCCATAAGTTTTCCCGCACGTGAGGTGAGTGATATGGGACAAAGGTTTTCAATATCATGGGGTTTGCCCGGTTCGGGGATGAAGGTGATCATGACCGTCTTTCACTCGTTTGGGAGTAAGCCAGAGCACCAGGACTCATTCATGAGTGCGAGTAGGTGCCCGACAAGAAATGCTCATGTACAAATGCAAAACCCTACTCTACAGCAGGCGCACTGCTCTCCCTCTTCCCGTCGTTCCTCGTACATGGCAAGGCTCTCTCGCTCCTCCCCGCCCCTCCCTCGCCCCCCCCCCCGTGGGCCGCTGCTTTCTGAAAATCCCACGTGATCGCGAAGAGGACCCTCCCTTCCTTCCTCCCCTCCCCGACCCCTTCAGTAGCCGCCGTTGTAAAATACCCACGTGGTCGCGCTGTGCGGACACATTCCCTCGCCTCCCCACTGCCGCCGCCCGAGGTAGGCTATGTATGCGAGCTGTTCCGTACGGCTCTGCAGAACAGCCCGCATTCATAGTTCCTCTTCCAGCTCAGGTGCAGTCGCCCACTTTCTAAAAAAATGTTTCTACCAAAAAAAAAAAAGCATGTCTCTGTGTGTTTCTCTAGCACATGCAACATCTCGCACAATCCTTCCACCAAAGCACACATCTCCTCACATGTGTCTCCTACATCAGTTCCACTGAAAGCAAATAACCCATTGCAAACATTGTACAGCACACCAGCTGAAGACAAATCTCCTTCAACATGCCTTTCCACAGTGCAGCAGCTACCGCTGTCAATTGCAGTACATTTTGCGTGGTCATTAGCTAAATCTTTTTTTCACTTGTCCCCTCGTCCTCCTTTGCACATTGTGTATTTCTCCCGTTAACATAAACAGTGCTGGGTAAAGTACATCTAAAAGGTACTTCAAGTAAAGTGCAAAGTAAATGAGATCTGATGTACTTTAAGTTAAGTATTAAGTACACTGGGTGCAACGTACTTGAAGTGAAGTACTATAAATACAATGTACTTTCAAAGTAAAGTACATGTATTTTTACACAATCTTTCATGATGCCCTTTCATTCCCTATACTGTGATTTTTTGACTGGTATGCATTACCCAGGGGTAATCATGGGTGCATGACCTTTTTTCAAAAACAGCGGCAAATATTTGATAAAGCCAAGTGGCCACAGAGTAGTTATTTTCAGGAATGGAGCCAAATTCAGAAGTCCTTCTTCTGAATTTGGTGCCCATTTTTTCTGAATTTGGCGCCCCTTGCACGGGATTGTTGCACCCAAGGGGGTTAAATGTACTAGGAGAGAGCATGACATCAGCCCCATAGCTTCCGCAAGCAATCCTCTCATACAAAAATGTCCTCTCCTTAATGAAAAAAACAAAAAAAACAGTGAGTGTGCAAGCGAGCTGGTGATAATTAATCGTATTGTGACACCTGAGATTGGGGTGCAAAAAAATAAGGAACTTTCAGATAGAAGGAAAAGACAAAAGAGAATGTCTCAAAACATTGTGCCGTGCTCCTTTGTTGTCTCTTACTCGACTTGGTAATTTACTTTTCCGCACCACAGTCTCAGGTGCTACATTATAATTAATTTTGCTCTCCCTAATATCTTAAACCTCCTCGCTTGCGCTGACCGACCGAGAAGTAGCGAAAGTTCAAAAAGCTACGGGAAAGCCACCCCCAGAACAAACGGAGCGATGCGGAGTTGACAAAGCATCATTTCGTGATACATATTTAACAAAACCAAATTTGGGGATTGTACCTTGAAGTCGGGAACTGTACTTTCCTTGGAACTGTACTTTCCTTGGAAAGTACCAGAAAAAAAGACTTCAAGTAAAGTACAAGTACATACTCGGAGAACGTACTTTATGTAAAGTACAAGTTTCCTAAGCCTACTTTAAGTACAATGTGCCCTGAAGTTCTTCCCAACACTGAACATAAACCAGCACCCTTATCACTACTATTTGCTAAGGTACCTGTTGGCATTGCATGCGGAAGGGGATGTGAAGGTGCCTCGGGACCCAGTACACAAAAGTAGACTTCATGATGCAGTTCCCGGAGGATTGGAAGGTTGGTATAACATTGACGAAGCAGGGTTATTACAGTACATTGGAAAGTGACCTAGCTCTTGATGCATAGTGCATATTTTCATTGTGGTGATTAAAGTACTGCATCAAAGCAAGGGATGATCATAATAATGTTGCCGTGTACATGTCACGTGGCTTTTGTGAAACTTTACGCTATTCTTAGTTCAGGCAGATATTCTTAACTACAGTAAAGAGCATGGACGTATAAGAGACTCTTATTAAAACTCCTTTGTTATTCATCGTTAATTTTAGAATAGGTTTTCCACGCGTTCGTCGTAAGCCGATTGACCTCTTAGAAAATTTGACACCATTCAGTAGCTAGAGATTGAGCTGTTGCGTCAGGTTTGCTCACCGGGTTGCTCGAATGGATTACTTATTCAAAGCACCCGGCGGTCTATACACGAAGCTCTGAAGGCAGTTTTAAAAATGTGTGCCGAAATCTTCTCTACAAACTGACCTAACCTGTTGGCTTATACTTCACCATATCTTTGAGACCACACTTGTCTCCCTTCATGTTCTTTTCTGCACATATCCTTTCTCTCCAGTCTCAGATATGGGATCATACTCGTCTACTCATGCATTCATTCAGTGTTGAGAAGTACTTTAAGTACATTGTACTTAAAGTACTACTTCAAGTAGGTTTAGGAAACTTGTACTTTACTTGAAGTACATTCTTTGAGTACGTACTTGTACTTTTTCTGTTACTTTCCGAGGAAAGTACAAATTTTTAACTTCAAAATAAATTCCCCAAATTTGGTTTAGTTAAATTTGTGACACGAAATGATGCCTTGTCAACTTCGAAGAAATACTGGGAGAGATATTCTACTCTCAACAGAAACGCGAGCAGACGATGCATCGCACTGTTTGTTCTGAGGGCGGCTTTCCCGTAGCTTTTTGAACTCTCGCTACTTCTCGGTAGGTCACACGCAAGCGAAGAGGTTTAAAATATTTGGAGAGGAAAGTTAATTATATATATAGCACTTGAGACTGTGGTCCGGAAACTTTAAACTTTCAAGTCGAAGAAAAAGACAACAGAGAACGCCACAATGCATTGAGACATTCTCTTTTTCTTTTCCTTCGAGGATGAACACGAACGAAAGCTCGGCATGCTGCGGCTCAGCGTCTACGTAGACAGCAAGCTGCTCCGGAGACCAGGGCGCGAGAAGCTTCTGCAAAGCGTCAAAAACGCCAAGCGGACCCGGAGTTGAGAGCTCGGGAGGCTGCAGCAAAGTGTCAACGCCGACAGCAAGCTGCTACCCCGGAGACGAGAGCTCAGGAGGCTGCGGCAAAGCGGCAACGCAGACAGCAAGCTGCTACCGCGGAGACGAGAGCTCAGGAAGCGGCGGCTAAACGCCAGAAGCGTTGCATGCCGGAGACGGGAGGCGCCGATGCTCGGTTCAAGCGCGATTTCCTCGACCGGGCTTCGAGCACAGCTGCACGGTATGTGATCGCATCTGGTTTGACAACGCGTTGATCAAGATCGGTAACATACGAAACGAACAGTTGCGAGCCCAAGCCATTGCAGTGCTGCAGCAAGAGTTCTCCGGTGGTGGTGATCACAGTGGGTACGTGGTTTGCTCGACGTGCAAAGACTCCTTGGTAGCCGGCAAGGTCCCTGCAATGAGTGTAGCGCACGGTTACCGCTACCCGCCCAAACCAGAGCACCTGCCAGCGTTGAACCCCGTAGAGGAATGATTAATCGCCCTGCGGCTCCCGTTCATGAGCATCAGGCGTTTAACGCACGGCAGCGGGCAGTGCGGAATCAAAGTTCAAGTGGTCAACGTTCCGATAGACATGCAGGAGACGGTGCAATGCCTTCCTAGAAACATACCTGACGACGCAGCCATCGACGTGCACATGAAGCGAAAGCTGATGAGCAAGCCCTCGTACAAGTCCGGGTTGGTCAAGAAATCAGTATCATCAGCACCACCAGAGCTTCACCCCAATCAACATCATTCACCTTGTGGAAATGCGGTCTATTTTTTTTTTTATATTTTCAACGAAAGACGCGGGTGTGTGCGGATGCTCCAACGCTAGCGTGCCGGGTACCAGCCATGCCGTCATGCTGTGAAACGAAACCACGTTTTTGCGCGGTGGGAGTTACTTTGTGAGCTGAAGCACTCTCTCCTGAAAGCAATGGCCGTGGGAAAACTATATATGGTCCCTGCCTTCCAGTCACCGTGGTCGTGCGGCGTCGGGTGTTGCTGTCCCCACGTTCGTATGGCGCTTTCTAAACTGAAACTAAGTACGGCCGCATGTTCATCAACATTCCTGTTCTTATTTAAATCATACGTTACTACAAAAATCCCTCTTTAACTCAAAGACTGCTGTGTCGAAGTATTGATTACCTAGGTTTCTCTCGGTGGGCTTTCTTTCGAGAGGGACCCCAATACGTGAAAAATCTGCCAAGAAAGAAAGTTGGTGAAGAGAAGTGAGCTAAAACAAAGAAGGCAATGTATGCACGCTGAACCCGCACATCGCGCTTGTTTGTCTCGAGTTCAGTCATTGCACAAAGCGCTCCAAGAACTTTCTGACCCTGGCTCGCGATGTCTTGCATCGATGCGCTGCAGGTTCTTTCTTTTTGTTTGTGTTTAGCTTGTACCTTGTTTGGCAGCCTGGCAAGCACGCGCCGCTGTACTTTTTTGTGTCGTATGCTCGACAGTTACATTATGCACACAATTTTGGAGATCAGTTGGCGACGGAGGAGTGGCATGGTTTCTGTTTCGATCGAACAGCCGTTGTCTCCGCTTGCGCTGACGAAGCACGCGCAACTGCAAGCCTGCTGAAGTCGCCCTCACGTGCATGCGAACGTGATTGCACGACAAAGGCATCAGCCGGGATGCTTGCAATTCATTGTTTTACGTCTGCTTACTTTGGACGAAAATCTGGCACGTCGAAAACCAGTAAAATGGTGGCAAGCGGTTTTCGGAATTGCTCGGCAATGCCGGCAGCACTGTACACTTGTGGGATGTCTCGGCACTAAAACTACAAGCAGCGAGTTCCGTCACAACAAGACGCATCAGACCACAACACAGCACGAAGTGCCCTTCATTTGTACAGCACTTAAAACGAATATATTATTTTTCTAAGAATATTTGCTTTAAAAGTCACTTTTGCTGCTTCAAAACATTGTCTTGGCTGCTCCAAAAGCCACTTTTGCTGCTCCAAAACACTGTTTTGGTTGCTCCAAAGGCCACATTTGCTGCTCCAAAACACTGTTTTGGCTGCTCCGAAAGATGCTCCAAAATGGCTTAGGCCAATCACATCACTGGACACTTCTCTATGAGAGGATTGCTTGCGGAAGCTACGGGGCTGATGTCATGCTCTCCCTAGGACATTTAACCCCTTGGGTGCAACAAACCAGTGCAAGCGGCGCCAAATTCAGAAGCGGGACTTCGGAATTTGGCTCTATTTCTGAGAATAACTACTCTATGGCCATTTGGATTTATCAAATATTCACCGCTGTTTTTGAAAATAGGTCGTGCACCTGGGCAATGCATACCAGTTAAAAAATTACTGTATAGGGGAATGAAAGGGCATCATGAAAGATTGTGTTAAAATACTGGTATTTTACTTTGGAAGTACATTTTATTTATATTACTTTACTTCAAGTACATTGCACCCAGTGTACTTACTAGTTTACCTGAAGTACACCATGTTTCATTTACTTTGTTCTTTACTTGAAGTACCTTTTAGTTGTACTTTGCCCAACACTGCATTCATGTATGCCCGATTAGCTTGCGACAAACATGCTCTAGTCTTGTATTTCCTGGAGCACACATGCTTAAAAGCTGAAAGCGTGCGTCGTGCGAACTACCCACAGGTGCAGGCTTTACAAAAATTCGTTTTTCTAGATTGTTGAATATGACGGGACGTGATGAATTTCGTGAATGACGGAGTTTATGGACACTGATTTATGTGTGACACAAGCTTCTTCGCGAGCTAATAAGGCAGGCATTTTCAAAGGTGTGCTTTGTACAATAATTGCTTACGTGCTGATATGCACCAAGTGTGGACTATACATCGGGTGCAGTCTATAGTTAGGATAATATGGCACTATATGCATTATGGCTCATAAATGCTGTAGACTTCTGGTCTGCTTTACAACATCATTGCTGAGACTGGGAAGGATTCCTTGGCTTTAAACGTTTCTTTCCAATCTCGTATATGATATCTCACTTGTCTCTCTCCTGCAGGTAGCAGGTGGTTGCAAGGAAGCGCCCGCTGCTCCGGAAGCAGACGAAGCAATCGGCAGGCTCACAGATGCAGACGTCGACAACGTACGAAAAGCAAAGCCAGTCCGACGGAAAGCTAGACTCGTGGATCAGCAGCGCGCCACAAGGGACGAAGAAGCAGATGGGGCGTCGAGCCACCCTGCCACCGAAGTTCCGTGCGACCAGCCACAAGACCAGCCTCTGCCACGATCCAAGACCTCCACTCCACTGGGAACACCAAGGCCACCATCTGCCTCGGCTGACGGACAGCAGCAGACGACGGCCAGGCAGACGACTCCACTCCTCAGTTCGTCCGGTCCTGCAAAGGTAATCTCCTGGAACGGCACAGTTTGCTCTAGACAATCTGCTCTCAAATAACTGTACCGTTAGCTACTTTGAGCGGCAGCCTGTGGACGAACTTGTGGCCCCCTTCCAGGTGTCTTACCGTGAAACTTTGTCAGAAGTAATGAACACTCTTTGGATGTAGGCGGGAGGTGCGGATTTAGTTGTGGATCTATGCACAACTCATTTTCAACTCTATGCACGTAGTCGCCTTCCCCGCTCCCGGCCTCCCTGGCACCACCCGCGATCACGAAGGTGGAGCCGGGGCTGGCGTCGGCCGCTCAGGGCGGTGCCATGCCCCCGCTCAAGGGCCTGGTGGACGAGCTGGTGCAGCTGTGCCACGAGGAGGACCAGATCCGGCTGCAGACGGCCACGGTCGAGCAGAACATCGCCAGCGTCACCCTCGCCCTCGAGGAACTCAAGAAGAAGAGGGACGAGGTGAGGGGAAGGGCCGCATTGTCCGGAGCACCAACTAGGAAGCGCAAGCCGCCGCCCGAATTGAAGGGTGTAGCTGTTGGGGTGGGCGCTTCCAACTGCTCCGTTCTGGGCCACGTGATTTGCGGGCTGCACTGAGACAGCTGAAATCGGTCACTGAGACACCAATTGTACACAAGCCCTGGCTGTACACTGACGCAGCAGTTGTGCCTCATCTGTATAGGCGTTGCGCTGGGTAAACACCGAGCTGTGTGGAAAAATGGGGCAGACAAGTGCCCCCTACATTTTGGTCTCTTTAATATCCATCCACCCATCCGTTCTTCCACTTCCGTTTCACCCCAACGATGAACTGCAGCAGACGCAATACTAGAGCATGTCGGCCGTTCTGGCTCCTGTAGCATGTCACAAGACCTCGTGCGTTCCAGCGTTCAGCCAGATGGTCATGCGTCTTGCTCTCAGCGCTGGATTGGCTGGGATGGTCTGGTAGCATCCATTCTGGTTCATCCGAGGTGGTGCTAGAATCGGCAAGTGTTACAAGAGTACTGCATGTTAGTGTACTTCGTTCACCCCTAAGCTGAGAGTGCACTGGAAGCTACGCCCAGTCATATGCCTCTCTTCCACCACATCATCAGCCATACCCCTGTGCAGAGAGCCGGGTCAGGTGATGAGAGGGTGGTGGCTGATTGGTTCGGCAGGCACGTAGCTCCCATGGCAGTCTCAGCTTAGGGGTGAACGGAGTACTGTATCTGCTTGACTAGAACAATCGAGCCAACCAAACCGCCTTTGTTGGCCAATGTCCGCCACGTTGGTGCTGGAAAAAGTTCCGAACAGTGGGTGGATCATAGCCTGTCTGAAGGTAATAGTGTTCTTGATAGGTGAATTGGTTTTTTGCTGGGGCTTTATATAAAGTATCCCATAATCTAATCTGCTTCGCTGGAATAAACAAGCCAATGTCAGCCTGAGTGTCCGTTCGTGGTTTGCTCGATTCAAATGCTAAGAGCCACCACATTGTGGCCATTTGTTTAACCAAAATGCTGGACAGTATTTTTCTGTAGCATTTTACGTACAATGCAATTTTCGGTTCTTCTCTTTGCAGTTACTGACCAGAGAAAGTCAGGTCAGGAAAGCAAGGCTGGAGAAGTTGGAGTGCCTTCAAGGTGTGTGCTCCATTTATTGTTTCATAAAGCACATCTTTCAAAAAGCAAGTGTACAAAAACTATGAATAACCTGGGGCTGACAAAAGGGAACACTCGGGGAAATTTCCTAGGGATAATGGTTTGTGAAGCATGCAGAGCTGCTGAAGTCCCTAGAAATCTGCCGTTTCATCTTTTCTCTAACGGGTTTGAGGAAGGCCCTATTAGCTGTTCCCCCAGCAGTGTTGAGCAGGTATGGAAATCAAAGTACTCGTGGCTGCTGCGTTTCCACTGATCTAAACACTCACACCTTTCACTCTTGTTTTATCATTGTCTGTATGTTACCGAGCAACGTCTGTGAATTTCTGTGCTGTTTTATTGCAAGAACAGAAAGAAGGGAGGCTCACCTGCTTTCTCTCAGCCTGTTATGGGGGCGTTTCTAGAGAACCAAACATTTTGAGAACCCATGGATTACAGAATGTTGACTGAAGATTGTGTAACTCCTCCGACTATCCAGGGGTAACATCCCTGCCTGGCGGACAGCCGCTCGCGTTCACGGACCACGCCCAAGCCTTCCCCACCACGACGGAGGTCCTGGCGTCCTTTGGCGGCTCATCGGACCCTTTCAGCTTCCTCATGACGCCCTCCGTGTCTGTGGCGCCAACTGTCAGCTCCACCCAGGCAAGTCCTCGGTGCGGAGCTCGTGGTGATGAGCCACAGTGATCGCTCCTAAAGCCATAATTCAGAAACACGAAGTAAGGGTGCAAACGAACTGGCCGTATATTGAACATAATTGCGAAGAACCTTGAGATGCAGGCAAGAAAAGAACGACAGAAACACAGCCTCAAATGCATCTGGAATTAGTTTGACAAGCGATTAACTAAATTGTATTCAGTCACAAAAAAACAAAAACAAAACGGACTAGTTTAATTATTCTTTTTCCTTGCATAACTTTCTTTGTTTGGTTAAGTTGGTGCATCCTTGACTTATTTGTGGAAGGATGGTGGTGGTAGTCTATCGTTTCTTTTTGTCTTCCTTGTCTTTTGTGTTTAAGTACTATCTTAAGCAGTCTCCGGTCGAATAAATTCCAGTTGTATCTGAGACTTCGTGTTTGTGATCTCCTTCTTTTGCCTCGGTATCATTTTTCTTCATAATTATGACGATTAATTCTAACTAGAAGGAAGCAATATCCTACATCACGGCGCTCCAGCATTGTGTTGCCACTCTGCGGGAACTTAATCCCGAAAGATCGCCCATTTCTCTTTCCTGGCTAAACGTGTGAGAGATGCAAAACACCCAAAACAGCGTTCACCCCCCATCAAATTTGTTTGATGTCTGACGAGACCTAATCCAGCTGCATTCTCCTGCTTAAAAGGGAGTGAGTTAGATTTCTGAGGTTGGTAGGCCAGAAGGAAATGCAGGGTCATGCCTCCAATAGGATTTAGTCATGCTTTATGTTACCGGAAGCAAAATCTTAATCTCTCAAATTTCACACTTTGGTTTGTGGTATGTTGTGGCTTGTTCAAGCTTTTTTTTTTTATTTAGTTATTGCATCGAATGCATGAGTTTATGTTACGAGGTACAATTCACTACCATTCTCCTAGCACCGTATGGCTTTGTAGAGACAACGGCATGGAAGAGACCTTTAAAGAAGTGCTTTCAAGGCTTTTGTGAAGTTACGTCGGGGTCTGTCTGCTTTGTGCCATCCAAGACAAGTGATAGGTATAGGTTTGGTGAGAAGTTTACATAGCAGCAAGGCCGACATCGAACTATGCGTAGTTCCGATCAAACAGCTAGTGTGGGTGCTAGCCTCGGATGCCCAGGCAAATCTGGAAGGTTTTGTCAAAACAGTCTTGCACACGTTACTCGAAAAAGTAATTGATTTTAATTACAATTACTCTTGGTTAAAAAGTATTTGATTTTGGGAAGATAAAAGTAATTGACCATTATACTTCGAAATGTACCGTCTCCGATCGTACGAGCTACCACAGCAAAACGCCGACCGGAGCAGGGAAAATCCCGCACGGGACACGTCGGACGTTGCCACGCCTTGGGAGCCGGGGTAATGGAACATGTCTCACTTTGTTATCGAAAGGGTGGACACAGGAAGATTGGACGCATTCCCCTTTTTTAAAGTAAATCTGCAGCATGGCCTATTAGAATCTCCGGCATGAGGGTGTTTACATAAAAATGTGGGGCAACTTAAAACTGCTGATGAAAGCTTTTAATTTTTTTTTACAGCAAAGCTGTTTATGGCTAGGTTTTTGTGGATTTTTCATGTGCAGTGACTAAAAACTCTGCTCTCGCACCGCCGCCCGCTCACGCCTTCCCTATATAAAAGATTCAAAGTAAATAACCAAAATAAAGCGTTGACGAATGTGCGTGCAAGATGCCATTTGTTTTAGGCTTTAGCTTCAGAGCAGCTGGGTGATTTCAGATAAGATCGACCAAAGGGTGGCTGACCAACATTTTTAAATCAACTGATGTTTTTATATGCCATTGTCTAGTGTCTGGTATAAACAAATCCACACTTAGTTTTGACCAGAAAAAAAATTTGGGGACAGGAAAAATCGTAAGGCATGAAGAGGTGGACAGTTGCATTAATCGTGCACTGATGGAGGGGCACGTTTGAAAGTGAATAACTGAAAGGATAAAGTTAGAAGAATTCTAATACTTTTTAAAAACAAACTATGGGTACAGCTTGCTTGTAATATAAAGTAATAATATTTATTTAAATTTTGTTTATTTTTCTAATAATTGCCAAATTTGCCTGCTCGAATGACAAATGGCAAAATTTGAAGGTCCGTATCTCATGAAATAATTTAACGCTGTGGCTAGCGTTACGTCCGGACGGAGCACTGGAAACGCGTATACCTAACCCCTCCCCCCCGCCCTCCTCTCTCTCCCCCGTGAACCTAGGAAGGCGGAGATTCGGACGTAACTCGGGCTACGTGGACGTAACGCTGGACACTTCGATAATTTAATCATTTTCATATAGTTTGCGGGTAGTATTCTACTTATATATGGATATTATTTAAAAAATAAATAAGGTATCTGAGTGATACAATAGTCGGGATATATTTAGGCAAACCTGGGAAAACAATCGAACAACAAAAAATATTGATGCAAATAAAACAAAAACACCACTTTCAATTTTTTTAATTTGGGTACCCTGTCATACTCTATTTCGGCATTAATTTTTATTAAAAACATGTTGCATTATTTTATTGAGAAAGAAGACACAACTCTCCAAAGTGGGGTCCTTTTTCAAAGCCTACACGTAGCAGTGCCTTATACAAGAAGTGACTCTGAGTTACAGTTTTATGAAACTAACGCACATCTTTTATATATATTTTATTGAGATGAGGCCATTGATAACTATAATAATCGTTCACACACTAAAATTGAGGAGAAACTACTGCGTACAAAGAGCTACCATATTACGAACTAGGATCAGAAAAAGGTCCTGCAGCCATCGGTCAGTGGGAACTTTACTTTATTTTCCTACGGCACTATATGCTCCTCTCTCTTACCCTCTATCTCCATCTCTCTCTCTTATATCTCTCTTTCTTACACCATTCCCTGCATTCTCCTTGATGCTTGGGTAATTTAGCAGTAGGTGTATTCAGTAGGATTAGTTATCAATAGGCACCATTTTCAAGAACAGTAGATGCTCAGGTATATAATAAAGTTTTCTCAAAAGATTTGCCGCTGTGTGACCCACGTTGGCCATGTCTATGCTCGCACCGCCCTCTCTTTGTCGTCGTTCCAAGCACTTCCGTGTTTAGTTTCCTTTCCCTTCCCGCTCTCCGGGGAAGGCGGTCCCATCGCGCGTGTCTAGTCTCTCCTCCGGGTCTCTCGGGGGGGGTCTGTGTCATGGGTTAAACAGCTTCGCTTGTCATCCACCTTCACAGAGTGGAATTGCTCATTATTTTGTTTTCAGGAAACTAAGACTGGTGCTTTCTTTCAAGAAAGAGAAAAAAATATATATATATATACTTCCTACTCTGAACAGTTCATAAGAAAGAAACAAACATACTGATTAAAAGTGCACGAAAAACGAAGACAAAAAAAAGAAGCACGCACGACAGACAAAGGCTTGCCTATTGTGCGTGTCTCTTCTTTGGTCCTCGTTTTCGCAAGGTAACGTTTCGAAATTGGAAATGCAGTCAGAAACTTTCATCCATCCCCTCAATATCAAAATGGGTAGCTTCCGAAAGCCTGGCTCCCGAGGCGTGGCGCTCGAAGCGCCCCCTGCGGGAACTTTCCTGGCTCCCAAGGCGTTCCGCTGTGGTAGCTCGTATGTCGGAGACTGACCGTTATTTTCCAACCAAAGATTTGAAACAAACAGATATTTCCGCCGTTTCGAAAGTGGATCTTTCGTTTCGTCCATTATTGGATTTGAATCACCGATCTAGAAACTATACTTATATCTTCCCAACCCACCGATTTCGATAGACCATCCTTCTGTCTGAGACTTGGTTCAACGATTCCTCAGTAGGAAACTCGTAGAAGCACAGGGTGCTATTAAAAGAAAAGTAGTGATGGTTAAAAGTAATTTGAGTACTCCCAAAGAAAGATCGCTTTTGTGATTACTTCCTAGTAAATGTAATTAAATGATTATAAGTTTACTAAACAAAAGGTGGTGTGCTTCAAAGTGACAGCGACAACAGCTTTGGTTTCGAGACGGACGCCACGCCACAGGTCGCACCACTTAAAGTTGGTTGTCGGGCAACGCTTTTTTGGGAAGGGATTCGTCGGTAAAGCACCTGACGTCTCGTCTGCGTGTGTGCGTCTTCTCTCGAGACAGGGTGGTTTGGGCTACCTGGGTGGCCTGGCGGGTTCGCCCAGTGTCATGCAGCAGCTCTTCCCCCACCTCCCGCCCATAGGGGCCGGGCCAGGAGGTGCCTTTGGTGACACCGAGGGGCCGGGGGCGTCGCCCGTCACCGTGCCCGTCACCTCCTCGACGGGCGGGCCCAAGAAGCCGGCAGCCAAGCGCAAACAGGCCAAGAGCGGGGACGCGCCGGCTCCAAGGTGGGACTTCCTTGTTTAAATAAACTTAGATTAGGTGCAAACAAGTGGAAGCTTGAGAACAACCTTCACAAACTCAGCTGGGTTTTCGTTTAACCACGGTGCAGTAGTGAATTGCCTAGAGAAACTATTCTATATTCAATCCAAAATAATTTGGCTGAAACCACTGTTCTCTTTGAATTCGATTCATACTCAAAGCCCACGATTCGCACATGCTTAATTCTTAAATGAAGATAACTTAGACATGTGTAATTGCTGTGGTTTATGTCACACTGGTGTGGAATCAATCTCGGACGTGGTTAATTTTCGTACAACCGGGCTTGTTTCTGTTTTCTTGTTGTTTTTCCAGGAAAAGAACAAGGTCTAACAAAGTGGATGGGGAGGGGGACATTGGTAAGTCTGCAAGACCACCCAGCAAGCTTCTAACTAGTCGGTTATTTTGCGGTAACAGTTACAGGTGTGTAAAGCACATTCTTCAAAATATGTAAATTTTGGGACCGTTAAACACCATTAATTTTTTTACACAGTGTAGGATTCCTATACGTGCTGAACCTCACTGAACCTGATTACTTCGAACCATCCCCCACATCAAACCACTTCAAAATGTCTCCCAAGATGCAGTAAAAAAAAAAAACTTGCATTAACAGTTTTATTTCTTTTTTTTTTTTCAAAAATATTGTAATTTTTATGGTTTTGGATGGATTGATTGCAATTTCCAGACCAGCAACCTGCCCTGGAAGTTGGCCTTTCCTCACTTCAGAGGACTTTCATCCTTTGTAGTGTGTAAAACCCAAGTTCCAGAGCAGTCCTTTGCACATGCTAATGCGGAAGCATTGAAGTCAGCAAGCTCAGATGTGTTATCTTCACTAATTAGATTTAAAAAAGAGGATGATCCGATTGACACGGTATGAAACACAAGAAATGGGAAAGTCAGCGGCTATTTAGACTAGACTGACAAGTAATTTGTAACCATTTAGACTAAGTAATTTGTTTGCGACGAAAGCTAAGAGTTATTGGAGATGGAGCACACTCTTGTTTTATTGTATTTTGTTTTGCATACTAAGTGCACATTGTATCTGAAACTGGTTTGGGCAGCTTAAAATCTGTGTGGTATGCAGCCCGACTATAGTCCGTTGCAAGTCAAGAAGGTAGGGCGAGGGTAAGACGGGCCGGGAGGAGGAAGCAGACGGAACGCTAAAGAGAGAAGAAGGTTTCCCCCTCTCTTCTCCAGCGTTCCGTCTGCTTCTTCCTCTCCGGTCCGTCTTACTTACGATTGAACTATAGAGGCGGAGAAAGCGTTCTCGGTAGAGAGCAGTGCGCCAGATGTCGGGATGTTGCACGTCGGCAGTTTTGTAGCGGGTGCGTATTGCAACGTTTCAGACGAGCAACGACTGGATGAGATTGTCTGCGGTCAGGAGATTACAGCTCACGAAGGTGCGATCGTTGCCCTCAAGGTACGCTGATCATTATACCGATCATTATACCGGTTCCAGAATCTCCGACCGTCGTTTCCGCTTTGTGGGGGGGAGGGGTGGTAACGGCTGTGCTCGACCGCCCTTTCAGCTCCACAAGCACTACGTGTTTTCGAGCTCCACCGACAACACTGCCAAGCGCTTTGACCTTCTGGTGAGAAGAAAGTCTTGGACATTTCAGCCTACCCTACCGAACTATAGTCATTGCACTTGCTGAAAAATGGCTTGCACTAGCTATGAAAGCCCCTCGTTTTGTGACATGGCCGTCGTTCGACGAACCACCAGCAATGCGTGGTACTTCCTTTTACTTGCTGCTGCTGCTACAAAAGATTTAGAGTAGAACTAAAATCCCAGTGGCTGCCGTTGCATGCAGTGCCGAGGTTTTGCTTTTAACAGTGGCTAGAAAAGATTTTTATAATTTTAAAAACCCAGACTCACGTGGCGATATTGTACAACGACCACCAGCAATGCACAACGTGGTCATCACTGGCAATATTGTATAATGCTGGTGGTTGTCCAATCCTGGGCAAGCAATGGAAGGCAATCAAATGTGACAAACTCAGCAAGTGCGAGTTTGAGCATGTCTGTGTGGAACTGTTGCTTCTTAGGGAGCCAGTGAGGCTGATGCGAAGTGAGGAGCTGTTACCACCGCCGGTGCCTTTATTTCCAGGACCCAAGCCAGTCTGTGGTGTACAAGGGAAGCACAATGACGGTGAACTCCCTGGAGGTGCACTGCCCAAAGAAGCTCCCTACCCTGCTCTACACGGCGTCCCTGGACGGATTCCTGCGCTGCTTTGAAGCCGACGTAGGTGGAGCTGGTCTCTCTTTGAGGCTGTATAGCCTGCAGACATTTCATTAATTTCCCACGAATCGGAGAATCGTTTGCCAAATCATTGTGGTGCAAAGTACCGTGGGTCCAAGGTACAAATAAATGAAATAAGTTAGGGTGGTGGACGTACTGAACTACCGAAGGGTACCTGGCACGGGCCATCGAGGGACTGCGGATAAACTTGAGTCGCCTCAGCATTTTTTGGCAAGCAATCGAAATCCCGAGATCAACACGATAAGCCTCTGTCGAATTGCGGGCAACTTTGCCTTTATTCGAACCTGTCAGTTGGGAATACGTAGGCAGTTTCCTTTCCATACTGTTTTACCTGGCGCTGTTTTATTTTTTATTTCTTTCAGTCTGGGGAATGTGTGCAGGAGCACAACATTGAGATCTCCATTGTGTGCTCTGCCCTTTGTTGGGGAAAGATCTACCTCGGCCTCCAGACGGGGTACGTCGCGGTCTTCAATCTCAAGGTGAGCCGCCCTCTGGTTTTGTCCCGATTCCGCAAGCAACATTTTGGTCAACTTAGGGGTTAAAAAAACGCTGGGAAATTTGGGGGAAAAACATTGCAAGAGTCGAGGGAATAAGGGGAGAAGCGTTACTTGTTTACCTGCTTTCATAAGCTCCTTCGTTCGGGAGTTCCGAGGTCTATGGACAGCAAGCGATAACCGTACGAGTGCTGATCGCCGCTCCAAACATGTTTTCATTGTGTCGTTTCTATCCTCCATATCTTACCCCTGCTACAATTGCTGGAATCGCCCCATGGCGCACAACACGCGTCTGCGACTTTGTTATTACCGCGTCCTGAGAAGTGGTTCCTCGACGACGTCGCAGTACAGTGTCACGCCGCTGCCGGCCCACGGTCTCAATGGTGTCGCAGCGACCGTAGTCTATAGACTACCGTCTGCCGCATAGACTACCGCACACCAGTTGTAGGCACGTTCCATGCACCATACTAGAAAGTCAATGCACGAAGCAGTGTTCGGCTAGGACACGTACGTAGACAACCCGTACTGCAGTCTCTGCCCGTCCAAACGGGAATGGCACACCAATTCAAATCCACTCCGCAGAGCCAGAAGGTGCAGGAGACGTTCTACTGCTCCAACTGCCCGGTGAGCCGCATCACCACAGCGACGGAGGGTGCCCAGAAGCTGCTGTGCACGGTGACCAACGACGGGAGCATCACGATCAGGGACCCCTCCACGGGGCTCCTCTTCCGCTGCCTGGACGGCCTGGTGCAGCCGCCCTCCTGCATCGCCGTCCACAACGGAGCCGTGTACACCACCTCCGCGGACCGCACCATACGCACGCACGAGCTCAGGGTACGTCTAGAGGCCCTTGCCTCCCCCTGGGTGGTGTCGACCTTTGGGATTCGAACGTGGGACGTGTCTGTAAAGGGAAACTGAAGCGGTTTTGTATTTGAGGAAAAACACTCGAATCGTCCCTCGTTTGGCCTCCAGGATCGCGGATGTTGGGATTATTTTTTAAGTTGGTGTACGGAGGCTGCAGAAAGTCATTTTCAAATACCGCCGAAGCCCCTCCTTCGTGGAGCATGACGTCATATCGGGATTTTTAAAAATCTCTGCTCTCTACCTTCTCCAACGTCTATCAAAGCTATGCATGGGCACTCTTGGTATTGTCATGAAAAGGTCAGAAAAAGACATCGCGAGTGGTGCCTGTGCGGGGGAATACACCTGGCAAGTTTTTCGATTGCACGCGCTGCTCCACACGAGCGACACGCACCTGGCGAGCCGAAAGATCCTTTTTATGACGTAACGACTGGTCAGAGGGTTTTCATGTTTTCTCACGTTTTGTTACATCTTCGGGGATATTGAATATGATATTCAGATGCACAGGGTAAAAGTACACTAGAATCAACCTCTATCTCATTTTTTTAAAGAAGTGTTTCGGCTTCCTTTTAAGGCCAGTTAGCACACTTACGACCGCTTACGATTGTGCGCCTTAGAACGGGTACTCCAGCGTTTTCTTCGTGGCCCCCAATTTGCCTGAAAATTCGCTAAACACACCAACAAAATCGCCGAACTACTAATCAAAATATTAGGCCAAAATTAAGTTTTTTCACAAAGTTATAAATTTACAATTTTGGTCCTCACCTTGTGTTTTCAAAATAAAAGTCTCTACCGGCCACGAGAAAAAGGTTAGTCAGCAAAAGGCAGGGGTTCACTCTTTGGACCGTAGACTTTGTTTCCAATTGACTACAGAAAGCTTCATGGTGTGAAATGAGCGCTTTGTGAGCTTGCTCCAGCACCCACGCAGTAGCACGAAACAATTGCTCGGCATAGCCTATCTTTCGACTGCCCGCTCGACCTGCAAGCTTGCCTTCCCCTGACGTGACGGCGCCAAGAAGCGTGGGTTTATTTGAACATTGGTTTTGGCATCGGTTTCATTTGCCATTTTCGCCATAACTATTCTTAACTTCGCGATACTAAATAGCCTACCGGAAAGGGTAAAGGCCGGTGATTTCGTAGGTATAGTTAGTTGGGGTACCTCATTAAATTACCAGAGTACCCTTTAACACCTCTTGGGATCTCTTGCAACGAGAGACCACGCTGGCACTAGAGTCACATTGTTTCCAGAGCGTGGTGTTCGATAGTGTCCGCTGTGACTGTTCTATCTTAGCTTTGACCAACCATTTTGGTGCCTAAACATATACGGTGGAAAGGGCTCCGAACCCCGTCTCGCAAGCAGACGCAACATGAATTACCACCGAAGTTAGGACGCACCTAGGTCGGGACGCGCTACCTGAAATCACCGGGGAGACACGGTTGTATAAAAACAATATTAATTGTGCCGCAAAACCTCGTAAACTAAAAGTATCATGAAAACATCATACTCGTGTCATTCTGTACTAATCTCCAATAGAAGTTCCTACAAAGAGAGCTTTTTTCCATTTGTTTTTACGCAAAAACATGAACGTTCATCTGGCGCCATCGAGCCTGGGAGTTTTGATACTCTGGGAACATTCAGCGACTAGCTGGTGCCATCTATTGGATAGCCATACAACACTTGGCATTCTTAATTACGAACCAGCGCACAGGTAGACAGTTACTCAAAATCAAAACACAGACAAAAATACACTCACACAGCGCTGAACTATCAGCTGATTTGTATTTCGCCCAATCTGCAGTATTAATTGGCATTCTTACATGTTTCCTATTTTTATTCGTGTATCATCTCCCCCCCCCTTTTCTTTTTTTGCTCTAAAATTTTTAGGCAATGTTATGGACGGCCATTTTTAATTGACAGTGCGTACGTTTGATCTCGCAAATACCACGAAACCTTTGCTATTGTGAAATGCAGTTCCGGGGTCTACCTCACAGTTGGCGCTGGCATGCCAGTACGTTCTCTCGTCGCGAGAGGTCATGAAAACCCAGTTATAAGCAAATGCGCACGTCTGGACGCGCCTTTAGGGTGGCATTTTGCACACTTGTATACTACTCATATTTTTATGCGACCATAACGTTTTCTTAGAGAAATCTTCTAAAATGCAATGAACCTCTAAACAGAGATTGCCGTTTCGAGATAGTCTTGAAAATGTCCACGGTGATTTAGGTGTAAAGCAGAGGGAAAGCGGTCAGACACGTAATCCCCGACAGGCAGGAGGCAAACATGCGAGTCCTTGGAAATGAGAAATCTGCCTAAACAACGCTGTTTGCACTATTCCTCGTTTCAAAAAATAACCCCAAAACATTTTTTTTTTCTTCTGAAAAGTAAAATTTAGATTGTTCACTTTGATGTAAAACCTCTCGCCTGTACACTTGAGCGAATATGGCAGTACTCTGGAGCTTGTGCCGCGTCGGCTTGGGCTGCATCTCACGCCCGTTGTTGCGCGGCTGCTTCGGCAGACGGGAAGCCTGCTCAAGGTGTACGAGGCGAAGAGCTGGCGGCCACGGGGTGCGCTTCTGCAAGAACCTTCTGGTGTGCTGCTCTTTCGACGGCCTCATACGCTGCTACAAGACCAAGGTACGGAGACCTTTCCAGTCCGAACTGCTGCGTTTAGGGTGGCAAGATCCACAGGAGAGCCCGGAGCGCAGTCCACTACACCCCATCTTGCCGTAACTTGGCAAACGTCGAAGGCTACGGTCCCAGTGATCCAATCAGAGCATCAAAGGGAGGCACATGGCTGCGGAGCCTGAGTTCGTCTGCTTCTTGCGCAGAGGTTGCAATGATGTCAGAACGCCGAGCTGTGATTGGCTGATTGAAAAAAATAGTGGGTAGACCTAAAAGCATCAAGCATTTGGCGTCTATCACTATCTTTCAATCAAAGCCAATCAGAGATCCGCGTGATTCTGATGTCGTTGCAACTCCTGGACAAGAAGCAGACGACTTGCTCTCCGCATTGTCCTGTATTCTCAAGGGGGCATTCAGAGCTTGGACACCCATTTTTGGCATTATTTGCTACTTTTTCCGAAACATTGAACGATGGCCCACTTCTAGTAATTGCAGGAGCCTGGCCAACGGTGATCTCGGAAAAAAACGGTGATACTTAACGGGAGATAGAGCGAACATTGCCGACTGGGAAGGATAGTCGTCTTTGGTCCATCGCCCCTTCCTGCGATCCCAAGTTTCAAATGTCAGACAATCTGAAACTAGTTTTTTTAGTTTGTTTGTTTGTTTTTTTCAACTTTCTTTTTTTATGGCACGTTGAAAGTTAGCTTTTTCCTTATTCTCATCCGATTGGCTATCAATTTTAGGTGGGCCATCTCTCGGGATTTTACGGTAGTCGGTTTTGTATTCTTGTACCAAGGCAGCCCATGAGTCGTAGAGCACTCTCTTTGTTGCCCTTGTGGCCAAGTGCGGTACCGTGCACATTTTGGTCACGCTGAAATTGCCTAAGAACGCACTGCTATTTGGAGGTGGTGCAAATTCTCGAAGTATAACCCCCGATTCGCGAGGTTCCTGGAACACAACTAAAAATGAGTGACGCTTGCTATAGAATAATTTTTGCGCGCTACTCTTGGCTGCAAGGATTCTGGGTGGAGCTGAGCCAAGCAGGTTGTTTGAGTGGTCTCTAGCTCTGGAAAAATGTGCATCTTTAGTTTTTCTTTTGTGTGAATCACTATTCTGATCTCTTAATCTCTTTGCCACTCCTCCCAAAGGATTTTTCGTGTCAAGTCGTGTACTACGGGGCTGGAAAGAACATGGTCATGAGCATGGATGTCAACGGACCTCTGGTAAGTCTCTCTTCGGGAGTGTCAGTAACCTTGTGATAGGGTCTTAAGTTACGTATGGCTGCCGTCCAATTGGCTCGATAATTTTGATTTTGCCTCTTGTCTTTCGTGGTTGTATTCTTATTGCACTTTTTATGTTGATTAAACTTGGCTGAGTTAGACACTTTAATACACTATGGATATTGCTTTTCTTTGGCCGCAGTCTCTGGGTTTTTTGTCATTATACAACGGATAATCCTGCTTTAATAAATAGCAACTTATTGTAGGACATTGAGACTTTGGCAATGAAGGTAGTATCTCTTCAAACCTATACCTAAGAGTTTTTGCTCCTTCACCTGTTCTAAATACACTCCATCAAAGTTATTGTGTATAAAAGATTTATCTCTCTTGTTAATTGAACGAAAAATTGTCTGTTTCGTTTTTTTAGCATTGAGCTGTTTGTTGCACTATAGAAAACATTCACATACATTTTTTACATCGTTCCACTTTTCTTCTTGAAGGACGGTTCTAGAAGACCAAATAAATTCGATGAATTCTCGGTGCTTGTTCTAAGAGCCAACATTGTCTGCTTTCTCTGTTCTCGCCCAGATTGCAACTGGCAACAGAAAGGGCAAGATAGAAGTCGTCAACTTCGACAAGAGCAACCTGCAAGTGTGTGGGGTGAGCGTAGCACATATAGTGCTCTTGACGCATTCAATGTAACATGAAACACCTTCAAAGTGGGGTTCTTTGAGAAAACAGAGATTTTTGTATAGCACTCTTTGCATTGATCTTGATATGAAACTTCCTGAGGGTACTCGTTGCAGACACTTTCTAGGAGTTAGAACGGCGAGTTGGGCTAGTTGGTTGTACATGCTTGAAGTGAGGCGCCAAAACAACGAGGACACGAGGAGAGAAGCAGACAGGACGAGGCGCACTTTCAACTGAACTTTATTTTAGAAAAACACAGAAACGAAGCTATGCCAAATGTGCACGTGCGCATGGGTAAGAAAAAGAAAAAGGAAAAAGACAGAACGAAGCTTAGCGCGTTTTCCTACGTGACTCGTTCATTTTGAAGGAACGTATACTCCCTATCAGATAGAGATAAAGATGGGGCGCTGACACATACATCGGTGCCACGAGCTCTTATGGTGAAGGCCTCCAAGATTTCGCGAGCGATTTTTGTTGCGCCGCTTCCAACAATTCTTGTTTCGTCAAACTTTGGGTCACACTCGCATCGATCGCAGTGTACTGCCAAGTGGCCAGACGGGGATTGCCTGGTTGACGCAGAGTGCTCCCTGATTCTATCATTGATGCACCTCCCCGTCTGGCCAACATACACTCTCCCGCAGGACAGGGGTATCTCATAGACGACCTCAGTGACGCAATCGCGGTACCGCGTCACGTGTTTCTTTTTGCAATCCCTTTCCGTCGCAGTGGCTTCACCTGAGCTCCTATTGATCCTATTGCACAAAGCAGAAAGTTTATTTGGCGCAGAAAAGACCACTGGAATGCCAAACCTATTGGCTACCTTCTTCAGGTTGTGGGATAGTCTGTGTATGTAGGGCAAGACCGCAGGTCTGGCCGCCCTCCTTATGTTGCCCTCACAATCCTCCCTGCTGTGCTTTTTTATCTTTTTTAACAAGGTCTCCGACACATCGCGAAGCACATTGGGAGGGAAACTCGCCGCCTCCAATCTGCTGAGCTGCGCGTGAAAGCTAGCGCTCATTCTATGCTTGCACGTAGGAAAACGCGCTAAGCTTCGTTCTGTCTTTTTCCTTTTTCTTTTTCTTACCCATGCGCACGTGCACATTTGGCATAACTTCGTTTCTGTGTTTTTTCTAAAATAAAGTTCAGTGGAAAGTGCGCCTCGTCCTGTCTGCTTCTCTCCTCGTGTCCTCGTTGTTTTGGCGCCTCACTTCAAACTTTCCTAGGAGACTTGGCTTCTTCAAGTGCCTTGACGATGCTAAGTTTCCCTGAGCGTGTCACGGTGTAAAATACCCTGCAAATGCCAACCAAATGTTTAAAGATCTTTTTTTTTTTTTTTAAGTTTGGCATGGGTTAAGGAGCAGAAATACAGAAGGTTTGGTTGCATCAGCGCATTGCATCAGCGCGCTCGGAGAAGCGGCGGGCGCAAAGGCCCGCCTCGGTTTGCTAGTCAGGCTGAGAAGCCTGGGGTGGATGCCTGATATGTCCTTTGCTTAAAGGGGCACTCAAGTGGTTATTGGGGAAGCTACTTTTTGGTGCGATGGCATTAAGGAAGTGTCAGTGAATGAGTATCTTCAGTTTTGGAAGGCAGAACCGCCTATTTATCACGCAGGAATAAAATACGTGTGGACTCTTTTCTGTTCCTGCGATGCCCAATGAAATTATCGTATGTTTGAAAATTTTGGCGGCCTTTGTAAAGTTTCGCTACAGAAAGAATTTTCAGTTCATTTAGATATGTTGTGCATAATAATTGCACAAGACGTAAAATATTTCTAGTTTAGAATACGCGATACTGCAATTATCGTTTCACAAACAAGGGACTCCTTTTTCTCCTTGCCTTCTCTCCGGGGGGGGGTGAATTTCCCGTTTTGTCGGGATGCGCGGAAGCGCACCTTTCATGAACTCTTTCCCTCCGGGTTTTCGGAAGTGCGTTCGTGTCTCCCCGTCCTCCTGAGGTAAAGTCAACGTGGCGACATCGTTTGACATCACGTACCAGAGGTTACGCTGCGATGCTCGAGCGTAGATAGAGAACTCCGCCATGATGGAAGCTCGAATGACAAAGCAGTTCGGCAGGTGCGGCTCCCTCGGGATCACTGCGCGACGGAACGTCGTCCAACGCCATTGGCCCGAGATCGTTTTGATATGCGAGCGGTGACCAATGAGAGTGGTTTCGTTTTCGGATGGATCCGAGGTTTGGCAGCCTTCAATTACATTTTTATTAAAGAAATAATCACCGCATGACTATATTTTTTTGTTTTTAGGGATACTTAGGGCGTCTAAATTCAGTTGTCATCATAAAAGCACGAACTCAAAAACCACTTGACTGCCCCTTTAAGTAGTTTCCAGACGTCTCAAAAGCATCTGATGGACTATCGTAGTGACACGAGTGCATGCTCAGTGCTTTACGGTAGTATCACCCGCTCTAAAGTCGTAATACCACGACGCACCCACTATTCGCAAGACTTCGCGATGGTTCGAGGTCCAAACCATTCTCGTGGAATCTAGCTCCGCCTCAGTGAGTGCTTGTTTTCCGGGTCTCTAACGACGCAGGTGCAGTTGTGCAACCTCAAGTTTGCCCGGGAGGAGGACCTGGTTCACCACCTGAGGCGAGAGCACATTGGCGTTGGCGCCAAGGGCTCCATGACCTGTCCCTGGACGCAGTGCCAGATGAGCTTCTCGGGCCCAAACTGCAACAAGGTGAACATCCTCGTGTCGTCCAGTCGTAATCCGGGCAATTAGCGGTTCGTGAGCACACAAAATTAACAGATGGTGATGATGATGATTATCATGATGATGATGAGGTTGTTTTGTCTTAAAACGTGCCAGTTAGAGACGTGTTCCAGGCACCCTAGTTTAAACGTAGCCTAATGTTTTTGCGTTCAACTGCGAGTTAAGGGGTCTTGAAATTAAATTGGGTCTGAATGCTGCACACTCTGCGCAGGCAAACTTTTGAATTTTTCCAGCATGCCCTTTGTTGTGTACAGTCGAAGCTCGTTAATTCGACTCTGACGGTTCCTCTAAAATAGATCGAATTATCGAAGAGTCGAATTATCGAATATCGATCAAAAACAAGTAACGACGTACGTCACGAGAAGCGGCGAAAAGCCAACCGTGACGACGAAGTTTTATTTCGAAAAAAAACGCCAATATTTTCTGCTGCCGCATTCCCGTCAGACGTTTCGCAAAAACAAATTTCCGCATATCTTCAATGTGCGGCCACATCGTCCTGTCGGTGTCTTCAAACGTTGCAAAGTTCGCAAGTACATCGAGCGCAGCGGATGCTTCGGCAGGAGATGGGCGTGGCGGCGGTCTTCGGCGTCACTCTCGCAGCTGTCGTCCTCCTGACCCTTGGGACGCTGAACCGATGCAATGATTTCGTCGTCAGTCAATTGACCGCACACAAGCACTCCATCATCTATCGCAACGTAATCATCGAAACTAACGTTTTCGGGTAGAGCGGACATTAGAGCACTGCACTCTTCGTCAAAGTTTTCATCTTCAATTGTGGTTGCCGATGTTGTAGCCGATGCATTTGCCGATGTAGTAGCCAATGTAGTAGCCGATGCAGTTGTTGATGTAGACGTAGTAGCCGATGCAGTCGTCGAACTCGCGGGCATTTCCATCACACGAGAAACCAGTGACGAAAGCAGTTTGCGATGACCTGGCTTGGCATGTCCGTCCAAGCTTTAACAAGCACATGAATCGCCGCCAACAGAGTGACTTCATAGCGCTTACCCTGGTCCAGACAAAGCAATATTCTTGCCATGAGATGCTTGCGGTACAAGCCTTTCAGGTGTTTGATTATTCCTTGATCCATTGGTTGCAAGAGTGAGGTGGTTGCGGGTGGAACGAAAATCAGGCGGATCATAGACAGCTCCGGCATTTTTGTGTGCGCACTGCAGTTGTCCGCTACTAACACGACCTTGCGCCCTTGGATGCGAACTGGCGGTTCAATTTTTGAAGCCAATCTTGAAAGATCTCACGTGTCATCCACGCTTTTTGTTGAAACGTTAGTCCGTTGGAAGCCGCGGGATGTTCCGAAAGCATCGTGGCGTCTTGGATTTCCCGATCACCAAAAGAGGCAGACGTTCCGTGCCTGTCATGTTGGCTGCCACGAGCACGGTCACCCGCTCTTTACTGCGTTTTCCCCAGTGCAAGGATCCCCTTGGAACATTATCGTTTTGTCAGGAGAGCTTTGAAAAACAACGCCGTTTCGTCGCAATTGAATATGTCCTCGGGCGCATACTCCGCAAGAATACGTGCGAGCTCCGACGTCTTCCAGTTTTCACACAAATCTTCATCCACATCGGCTCTTTCACCACACACGTGCTTAAAAATAAGAGAGTGCCTCTCCCTGAATCTTACGGAGCCATCCCTCGGAAGCACGGAATCCTCGATGCCCAAACGTTCGCTGAACTGTTGAGCCTTTGCGCGAATCATGTCTCCAGTCATCGGAAGGTTGTGCGTTCTTACTTCTGTCACCCATTTGTAAACAGCTTCTTGAGTTCTGGATGGGCTGCACTGCGAAGGCGTTTTCTTGAATTCACAAATTGCTCTTCTTCAAAGCTTTCACGATTGCTGCTTCATTCCTAATGTAGGTAGCAAGCGTGCTTTTCTTGAGGTCATACTTTTCGGCAATTTCTTTTCTGGACAATTTTCCCTCCCTAACTTCGTTGAGTATATGAACTTTTGTTTTTAAATCATTCGAAGAGTACTTTCTTCGCTTTTCTTTCGACATTTTCTGGTATGAGCGTTAAACGCCGCGCACTCCAAAGAACAGAAACCGCGTGACAGCACGGCCCCTCTTCATCGCTCACTCATTTTTCTCCAGTCTCCTTCTCCATCCTCCCGACGTTCTTTCTCACTTCATCGCTCACTCATTTCCCTCTCGTTGCTCCCGTCTTATTCCGCGCGCCTCCCCACGTGATCGGGCCGGTGCGCTATTACTGGGTCTTATCTCGACTAATCAAATCGACCCTCTCTCCGGCGCGAGGCGTCGGCGAAAGAGCGCTCGTCTGCGCGGGCACCCTTTCGCGGAGCGCGCCCCGGCTCGAGGCGCCGGGGGCGCCGACGAGCATCGCGCGTCTGTGGAGGTGTCGCAATCAGGCGCGGGCTCGCTGCAACGGCTGTTTGCCAATATGGGTAGGGACGCGTGTTGTGTTCTGAGGCGCCATTTTAACCTTTAAACTTATAGTGTTAGCTTAAAAAATATTTCCGGTTACGAAGATGCTGGCTCCCGGGACGAATTATTGGGTTGGGGATATTTATCGGATCGAAATACCGGGGTTTTGTGCCTATTGAAGCCTGTACATTTCTGACGGTGCTAAACGGAAGAATCGAATTAACGCGATGATCGAAATAACGGGAGTCGAATTAACGAGCTTCGACTGTACCTTACTTGCATACAAGACTAGCAATCTCTGGACGAGTTGCCATATTTAAATTTTTTTCTGTCCGACGTGTGTGTGCCACTGCACCAAAACCGCGTGGTACTGGGGCACCGAAATGACAAATCGATTATTATACTGACGGTTGAAGGTTAGCACAGGTGCAAAACGTGATATTTCGTATAGGCTCGGCACAGGCTACTGTACACTACTCAAACGTCGCAATCACGTTTGCATTATTTCTCCTTATGCACCGGGATAGGATTTGTTCTTTTTCTGTTTTAGTCGACTTCTAGAGAAAGGGAGCCTTTGTTTGAATTAAGAACGTGGTTCGCATTGTCCGAGATAGTGCCGAGGTTGTAGTTCCCCGTGCATGCAGTCATTCTTTAGAACGGAACCTTTTGCCTTTAAGAGCCACACCGTAAATGTGCAGTATATCGTACATTCGTCAGGTCTCCTCCCCGAGGATATGCGATAAGATTTCGGATTTTTTTCGTCATGCAAATTTCGTCTTTATTTCGTTACAGGATTTCGAAAAACACCTCATGGACCATGCCTACACGTGACGAGACCAGTCACGACGTGCGCAGCTCAAAGGGGCTACGTCCATTCAGACACGCTCATATCATCTAACGAGTCAGTGCCGGTCAGTTTAGCCATGCTCAGAACATTGAAAGAGTCAACAAAGCTTTGGGACTTTGCAGTTCTGCAGGAGCCCACTGTCGCTCAATTTTGACGCGTAAAGCTTTAGTCATTGTTCAGACCTTTTTGCGTGGCGTTTTATTTCTTTTTCGCCGTCTAGGACAACAAATTTTCTTCTTCATGTTTACTATGAATTTGTATAAAAATATTTTTTGTAAGGTTGCAAGAAACTGTACATAGACAAGATGTAGCATGCGCATGTGTAAATAGGAAGCCATTGTCAAATATGAGCGAGAGTCTAGTTTTTCACGTGCTTCGAATCGTAAAATTTTGCACCGTAATGCGGAATTGGTGTCTGTTGAGACACCACTACCTGTTTGTATCATAAAAGAGTGTGGGCATTGAAACCTGTGTCTTTGTTGATTGTCTTACGGGCCACATGTTGTTTCTTTTTGTTTATTGTTTTTTTGTTTTCCTTTTTCTGAGTCTTTCAGCTTGGGCTGCTGGCTGAAGATGCCCTATGCCCAAATTCTTGCTTTTGCGCATGCACAATTTGTTTTGAAACTAAAAATCAATGCCTAGAGAGAGAGAGTGTGATCTTGAGGATTTCAGTGCAATGTGAAACTGAGCTGCAAACATCTCTTCTCCTATGCTAAAATAACATCTTGTCATCAAACTGTGAAACATTTGAGTTGGTTCATTGTCTCCCCCTCCCCGAGTCGTTTTTAAGCGTAAATTGTTTGCAGAAGCTGTTACGTTCTAAGCCCGATTTATTCTTGTGTATGCTCGTTTTTGTTATAAGAATAAAAATAGATGCCTGGTGAGAAAAAAGAAAGCACCTAGGAGATTTCAGCAAGACAGGATAATGAGTTGCAAACACCTTCCCACTTGCTAGAAAAAAACTTTTTTTTTAAATTGTCAGTCAGATGTATCAGTGAAGAGTGCCTGGTGCATGTTTTTGTTGTCGGATAAGTTCTGCCAATAAAAATGTGTTTGGAGCAACTGCATTCTCTATGAATAAACCATACTGCAGTATGTCCTCCCTTCTACTTGACCGGACGAAAAAAATCTAAGCATTATCTGATTGCTTTCAGAAGAGTACCTCAGGAAGCTCTGGGTTTCTGTTCATAGCTTTTGCTGCAGTTGGGCAAAGGGCTGAACAATGACGTCATTTCATTTTCCTTGATGTCCCGAAATATGGCAAACAGCAAAGGAGGCGAGACAGTGGAGTCTCCATTTCTATGCCTACTTTAATCTGTGGAGCATTCCTTACAAAACATTTGGGTCACCTCTCTACATCTCTACACAGTAACATTTTTGCAACATTGCAACGGTTACATCACAGCCGCTGCTCTTTTTTCACCTGAGTCACTACCAGCATATTTTCTGAGTGTAGACTGGATTTGACATCTAACTTAGTGTCTAGTTAGATATGTTTTCAGTTCAGTTCTGTCCAGTTAAATTTCTGGTGAACTTATCTCCCAGCTTTGCGAAATTCACGTGGAATCCACCTTACTTTAAAGGTCTACTCCAGTCAACAACGGTAACAAAATGAATGACCAGTATATCTTTAGTGGCACGAAAAATTATCACAGCCAAAATGTTACATCAAAGTAAAGCCACGTGTTCCACAAAAATTTTTTTTAAAGATTCGACCAGCTGCTTTTTAGTGGACGGCAAGTGGGTTAGCTTTTAGTCGAGAAACACTGGCGCCGCACCCCGTAACGTTACGTCATGGTGGAGCTGCGGTTGATTGGTTGTATCGCTGATCTCTGACAATTGCTGGATCGTGCTTTCCCGCTTCAAGAATGCGGCCTTTTTCCTGCGGTGCTGCGCTTTCGTAAAAATTTCCACATGTTCTCAAAGGCATGTCACTGTTTACACCAGGTTTTAAAAAGCTTATTCGGGGAATGACGACAAACGAGCAGAAGATGTGTCTTACACGCTTTTGCTCAGCCTCGGTGTGCTCCAAGAGGTCAATTTTCTGTGTGGCAAGTAGCCGTCCGGTGGCCGTGCGTGCGCTACAGCAACTAAGTGGGGATGCGTGATCCAGCAAATTGTCATAAGGATTGGTGGGCTGTGCCGCGCATGCCCAGCCAGCACTCCTGCACGCGCCTTAGCTGTGTTCTGCTTTGCAGCCCTGCCGAAAGATGGCGCTGCACCTCGATGTCAAAGCTATATTGGCGACTCCAGCGAAATCGGCGCTGCGTAGTGGCAATGCCGAGAAACTCTGGAAAGGAGGTCATTCCGACTCTGTCGTCCGCTATCGCTGCTTGGTTCTCGTAGGCACACCGTGCGTAGGCAGCATAGAAACATACATCGCTTCCAGAAATTATTTTTATGTTTCCGCTGTGTCATTCTTACGCAATGACTAGAAGAAGGTTTCTACCGTCGAAAAATTGCTTTGCTTTCATATGTCACGTCGGTTTTACGTTGCAGTGCAAGAAATTTATGGTGGTCCATGTGCTGAACGACGAAAACGACCTCCTTTCGTCCGCCATTTTGCCTGACCAGCGCGCCCCCTATAGTTCGTTGGAGTCGCGAATATGTAGAGTGTTTTGCCATTCATTGGGAAGTATAGGGGACAAATGAGGAGGTGCCATTGGCCGAAAGCGGGCTGGGCGTGTTCCAGGGCGTCTTCGCGAATTTGATTGTGGCCAACCAGAAGCCGGAAATTATACCCTGGTGGTGGTCGCAAGAATCAAACTTTATAAGTGTGTCGGAGTAACTCTCGGTGACTGAAAATAGGGTGCACGTGATGTTTCAATCACAGTCATCCAAAATCATGGTGGAAGAGTGCGACTAGCGGAACGATCGACACAATCGTACGCCAGGCGCCAAGGGCCGTGAATCTGCCATCCGGGCGGTCACATCCTGTCCAAGCAAAACAGAGTCCAAGCGGCACATTCGTTTCTTACATCTTTCTGCATGATCATGATCGAAACATCATGTGCACCCTATTTTCAGCCATGAAGGGTTACTACATTTAAATCTTGCGCGCTTATTAAAACGATTAAAACTGTTTCTCGCTACCACTAGTCTAGGGGATTCTTTTTGGCTTCTGGTTGGCCAAGAGAGCATGCCAAGCCCTCTTTCTGCATCTGGTGCACGCCCTGGCTCTGCCCGCGCCTCCCAATGACCAAACTCTCTGTATACACGGCTCTGGTTGATGTATGCTCTAGCGGTGCCCTCTACACGTGTTCTGCATCGTAGGTTCAGCATTTTGTGCACCGCACATTCTCTTCTGCGTTTGGCTCCGTTTTATAAATCGCGTGTTCCTTTCTTGATTTGTTTTTTTTAAGTATGTAAGGCACGTCCCAGGAGAAGGATCGGGATGGTTTCTTGCTCCGTGCCGTTCCGCATGTCAGAACGAGGGAAAGCAGTGGGAGTTAGCTTTCACGAATGTCCCACCACAACGATCCTGGACGGAAGTATAAAGGCCATTCGTTGTCAAGGTTCCTATTACTTATTCGGAATCGTCTACGAGACAGTGCTTCAATTATTTCATAGTTCGGGTGTCTTAAATATCGGGTACCACGACGGTGATTTGGTGCCCTTGTGACCGTTTGAGTGTGAGCAGTCTGTAGTTCACTGATGATAACTATCGTCGGTTCCCTCAAGTTTCCCCGGCCATCCTGGATACCTTCAGTCTGCAGAGAAGCCACCACGACGTGTCCTGAAGCATACATTGAGTCAACACAATGAGGTTGTGCACAGCAAACGGAAGAGGTCGGTGCACTGTACCTCAAGCTTGCTTATTTTGTTTATGATGCAACGGCTTCAGTTAGCGCACTCTTGAAGAGTCGGTGTCCAGTACAGGTTTTCCTGGAAGCTGCGCTCCCCTCTGTGAGAAAGAACCCGCTGCTACAATGTGACAGTGGCCTTTCGGAATATCAGGGGAGGGCCCTTGCTACCTTGATCATAGCTAAGTTCATCTGGCCCTTCCTGGCGAACCACGTATGAAACGTGTTGGAAAAGAATCAAAAGAAAAAACTTGGAAAAGCAAGCCAGCATCGCGAAAGGTGCTCAGAGTGTAGGCAACGCACAGCGAAACACTCACAAGAGAGGACAAATGTGTGTGGGCCAAAGGATGGAGCCAAAGAATGGAGCAAAGGAATGGGGCAATAACAAAAGCCTGTAAAATATGCATGATGTTGCAAGCATCAGTTTTCATGGAATACATAAAAATAAAATCAAGCTGAAAAACATGTATACCATAAGCAGGAATAAAAATGCATGCAATGCCTTTTTTATTATTAGGTATTCTAAGATTCAGTTCAGACTGTGATTAGTTCACAAAAAGCATGAACCGGAGTGGTGTCTATTTTTCTCCCAGTCCGCAGTTAAAAATGCTGTTTTTTTAAGGGACTTTTTACGACCGCGCCGGGACCGCGGGCGCATACCCAGCTCTGCAAACTCAACAGCTGAGTTACAGCGCCATCTAGTAGGATAGCGCAAAACTAGAGTGAAGTGGTCGTCGTGGTGCCGCGTACCGCAGCACCACAATGACGTCACGTCACGGCTGTACGGCTGATGATCAGTGTTGCCATCCCTCTAGCAGATAGTTACGGTTTTGCCGTAGACGCCCGAGACTAAAAGACAATATCGAGAATAAAATAAAAAAAAATTATACGTTGTAATTCAGGGACACATGCTTTAGCTGAAAACAGTCGTAACCCCGAATTCAAAAATATTAATCGGAGCTGCCCTCTAACTAGATGTGCACATCCAGTACATATTTCTGGTTTGAAGCAAATAGTTCCCATACTTCCAATGTCAGATCCAGCTTACGGGAATTTTGAGTTTTAAGCATAAAGGGTGGCGCCTGTGAGGACCGCAAAGAAATACTTCTAGAATTGTTTTTCCCTTCAGTCATGCCAACTGAAGGGTGTTGTTAGAACACCCTTAGGCATTGATTGGCCCTGGGACATACCGAAAAGCACCCCTAAGGGTGTAAAATATTTTACTTGAGTTTGAAGGAGTCATGAAACGCTTTTTCAACTTTTTTCCTGTTTAGCTTTCCTCCTCAACTCATAAATTGCTATCTTCTACCGAACAGTTCACGATAGTATCGGAAAGGGAGTCGCCCTCTTGCTCGGACTCTCGTTTGTCTAATCGGACAGATCCATTCTCCCCTAGAAGATTAGCCGTCCCTCAAAATCCAGGTAACAAAAGTTGCTTTCCCCACCCCGTTCACCCCGAACGACAGTGCTGTGGAAGCTTACGTGCCCTCCTTGGGCAAGCCGCACTTTTGCCTACGCGTTCACGCTCTCTCGCACATACCCACGCGCAGAGAATGAGGCCAGATGGTGAAAGGGGCGGCGGCTGATTGGCCCGGCAAGCGCGCCGCTTCCACCAGCGAATGTCCGCTTAGGGGTGAAGGGATTAAGTGAGCTCCGGTGTCGTGTGACGTTCGTATGGGCCCGTGTGCATCGCGCTGCGGGGGCGCGATGACGCTGCCAGGGTCCGCGGCGCGTCATCGCGAGCTTACGAAGGAAAGGAAGGCGCCGAGCCAGTCCGCTGTTTTTTCAAATTTTCGTACCGAAAGTCAGGTAGGGGCTTTTTGACTCTCTTACTTTTTTCTTGTGGCCCACTGAGACGATGTGCCTGTTAGTAAAATGCCAATATAAATTGATAGGATTGCAGTCCAAAATTCGTTTCATGGGTCCTTTAAGCACAAAAGGGTGGCGCCTGTGAGGACCGCAAAGAGATACTTCTAGAATTGTTTTTCCCTTCAGGTCATGCCAACTGAGGGTGTTGTTAGAACACCCTTAGGCATTGATTGGCCCTGGGACATACCGAAAAGGCACCCCTGAGGGTGTAAAATATTTGCTAAGCTGGATCACCTCCCCCGAAGTGCCAGTGCTGTCGGCACGAGAAAAATAGTCACGCTATTCTGCTCGTAAGCAGAGCAAACAACGGTGAGATTGATTGAATTCGCACAGGTTAGCTTTCTTGAATGGCAGTCTACAAAGGCAGGGGCCAGTGGCGTAGCTAGACCGTCTGGCACCCGGGGCCCTTAGGTCTTTTGTCACCCCCCCCCCCCCCCGTTCCCCGAGACCGCAAAGCTAGAAGCCATAATCACGACGCGAGGTCACGCAGCGATAAGGAAATAATAAATACAGGGTTAGCCAGCAAACAGTGCCACCCCCCCCCTTTGCACACCTCTCGTTTAGAGAACGTGAAGGCTCAGTTTAGAGAAATGCGGTCTGTACGCGGCGGCAAGCTAGGCTTCCAAAGAGACCTTATGGTCACCCTCGGTATCGCTCCGGGAAAATATGATATAATATCAAGCTCGAGCGGTGCACCGCCGAGGGTTCACTGCTAACGATTCGGCAAGCAACAGCATGCCGGCAGCCGCCATTTTCTCTAAACAGAGTTTCGAGGCAATTCGGTAAGATGTTGTCGCTAAAACGAGCCTCTAAACCGCACACCTTAAAATGGAAAGTAATGCAATGAAACAATCGTTGGCATACGGTACACTGCGGCGCTGAAGCCTGTCCGTCCACCCAGATTTCCGGAAGCTCGACGGTCTCCAGTCATGGCACGCTGTGGCAACAGGAAATGCCGTCGCCGTCACAACATTACAAATTCACTTGCCAGAACACCACATTGTGACCGCCTCCCGACGGCGAGCGACGCGCTTCTAGAACTTACGGCGGGGTCAGAGAGCGAGGGAGCTTGCTGAGCAGAAGCCAGCACCTCCTCTCGGCACTTCCCCCTCGGCGCGTGGTGCGGTGCCGTGCACGGTGGACAGCCATGGGTGCGAGTCTGGGGTGAGGGAGACGACACGTTGAGAGTTTACCCAACACGTTTACCCCCTCCCCGCGACTCTCATTGTGTAAGACCTTCGTGTGATTTCTTTCTTCTTCGTCTGGCGCCTTCTCTTGCTGTCTCGGCGCAGTCCGGCCGTGGTCGGCGCAATGCCAGCGTCGTGTTGCGCTGGGTTTGGCGTAGACCAGGTGGCGTTGGCTCGGCGTGCCCGGGCACAGCTCTTTCTCGAGTGCTCCCGTACTTTCCGCGCTTGTTCGCCGGTGCGCGATGACTTTGCGCGAGCCAAGCCAGTTTTGCGACTCTGCACCAGACACGTTCGTGATGGAAGAGTGGTGACCTCATGCGTCTCACACATTCTTTGCCACTTGCGAACCAGTCAAGCCGGGGGGGGATTGCCGCCATAAGTGGCACCCCCTCGTGACTGAGACTCCTGGTACCCGGGGCCCACGGCCCCCCGGCCCCCCATTACTACGCCACTGGCAGGGGCACTTGTGCAACTAGAACACTTCTTGAAGCGGCCCATTCGCTTGAGTAGCTTGGAAACGTGCTCTTTCCATCATCTGACTCATAATATTCTTTTCTGTCTTGCTGTTCGAATTTATCGCAGTTGCAAGCACACTAACACTTCCTGCAAGCTTTCTTGGAGCTTGCCCCATGTTCAACCGCCCTTTCGCTGCGTTCGCTTGTTGCACACTCACGCGGTAGAGTAGAACCCACGACCACAATCCCCAACACTTCCCGGTCCGCATTCCTGGTCCGGCCGCCGAGATGGCCGAGATGCAAACGCCGTGACGATTCCTCCATCTTCCAGCAGAGCGCGCCACCGTACCGGCTCGTCCTCATCGATTTTTACTCACCCGCTCTTTTCCGCTCGCTCCCGCATCCCCATCCCCCGCAATGCCGGCGTTGCAGCATCCTTGCGGCATCGATTGACCCCGTTGCGCTCTCGCACCCGTCAATCCAAAAGCAGCCAGAGCGAAAAGAAAACTTCCGCCGCCCGCACCCCGTCGACGACCCTAAGCCTAACCGCGCAGACGGCGGGACGCCTTCCCACCTAACGTCATGCGGCCTGCCAGCGAATGCGTTCCGCCCGCCGACCCGGCCGCCACGACGGTCGTTCGCGCTGCAGTTCCGACGGTGGGTAATGGAGACGGCATCGGCACCGGCCTGCCGTTCGACAGCACCAAGTCCAAGATCTACGAGACCAAAGCGACACAAGAAGATTGTGCGCCTGATGACGGTCATGGCGTACGTCCTGTCCGTCTCCCTAGCGGCCATGGTTCTCTCCTCTACTACCTGTTCCTCTGGAAGCACGACATGCAGTCGGAGCCGCTGCCGACGTCTACGGTCAAGGGCGTGGAAAGACCCAAGTCGCATACGCTGGGGCCCGGCAACGAATCTTGTCCTGATCTCGGTGCAATGCGGATGGGCGAGAAGGTTGTCGCGCCGTCAACGAAGGTGGTTCTGGCAAGGACTACTACGGCTGATCCGCCGGTGGTTGTGACTGAGGTCAGAAGTACGGTCAGGCGCTACTGCTGCTGCTACCGAAGGTTCGATTACGACTGTTGAGGCTACGTCGACGGAGCCACAAACGTCGGTGGTCTCAGTGTCGGTGATCGGAGAATATCACCCAGTCTTCCAGCGCTGTCGGACAGGTCACGGAGGCAGAAGTGGAAGAGACACTAGAAGTCAAAGGACCCGCTACGGTGGTGGATAGATGAGGGTAAGTCAGGTGGGTAGATGGGCCTTTTTCCCATCGAGACTCTGAGCGAGAGGGCATGCGTTTACTGAACTCACATATACGCTTCCACGCAGCCATCTCAAATTCGATGTTACTTTCCGAACAGTAAAATCAAAGACGATACGGTCACTGACAGAGTGAGAACGGCAGGGCGTGTCTTTCGATCGTCCGGCATCTCTAGCATGCGCTCCATGCCTTCCGACCGTGCTTTGGCTGCACGCTCGTGCACGCGCGTGCATGAGACGCCGAAGCGTTGTCGAAGGTAGGAAGCTCGCGCTGGAGGCGGGGCAACCGAAACTCATCGCTGCCGTTCTCAGCTTGTCAGTGACTAGATACTTGGCAGTTTGGCTGCCTGTACATCGTGCTGGTGTGAATAGGGTGTCTCAATGTCCTTAGGTGTGAACTCGAGGAGGCAGTGACAACCTGGGGTACTAGATCGTGAACCAGATTTGATGTACAAATGCCGGACGAATTCAGCATGAAGAATTCATCGTCGGGTTAATTTGTTTTAGAGCGCAGCTCTTGCCCGTTTCCGGGTTGAGCGCCGTCGCCGTCGGCGTAAACGCGCGCGTTGCATTGTGGGAATAATGTAACCGAGCGTTGCGTTATAGGAAAATTTCCCCGCTAAATTTGGCGGGTTAAGTTTCCCGCTAAATTTAGCGGGTTAAGTTTCCCCGCTAAATTTAGCGGGGAAATTGACGTCACGTGACCTCAATACCTATTCAGTTTCCCCGCTAAATTTATCGGGGAAAATAACGTCACGAATTCGTGTCACGTTACCCATCAACAAATTCAGCGGCAGGAGGAGAGAGCAAGAAAGGAGGAGGACGAGGGGAGGGTACAGAGGAGGAGGGGCTTACCCTCCCCGCCTCCTCCTCAAGAGCTGCGCTCTAATTCAACATTACAGAAAATTAAAAAAACGCCTTTGATTTTTTTGAAATCTTTTTTCTTTTTTTTTTTTGCTGACTGGAACGTTCTTCTTAAAGCTATATGTGATGGAATTCCTTAAAATATGCTGGTCGTAAACACGTTCTTTAAAAACGTCCCGTCTGGGTGACACTAAAAAAAAAGCGCAGGTATAGCTTTAGTGTTTACTCTGTCGCACAGCTAATGCGGAGAGCAAGTTCGTCTGCTTCTTCTGCAGGGTTTGTGGCGACGTCAAAACGCCGATCTCTGATTGGCTTTGATTGAGAGGATAGTGGGTGGCCCTCAAAGCAAGCTGCCTTGAGGTCTACCTGGTATCCTTCAATCAGAGCCAATCAGAGCTCGGCGTCATTCTGACGTCACCACAACCCAGGGGCGGATCCAGAACTCCGTTTTTTTTTGGGGGGGGGGCGGAAAATTTGTAGGGATACTATTTTCCCATTCTTTCTCGTGCACCAGGGGGTCCACCCATGTCAAATTGCCCTCCGAGAAGGGGGGAGAGGGGGGTCGACTTAATTTGGGGCGGCGGCCGCCCCCCCCCCTTCCCCTTGGATCCGCCACTGCCACAACCCCTGCAGAAGAAGCGGACGAACTTGCGCTTCAGACAGGGAGTTTTAGTAGACCGTTCCGATAGCTCTGATAATGACACAATGCTTACGCAAAGACGTCGGCGGATTATCGGGTATCGTTATCGGAGTCATTGAAACGACCTACTAAAACTCCCTAGTGTACAGTCGGCACGGAATGAAACGCGAACAAGGAGCGTATGGTTTTCGACCCACGCTGAGTCACCTAGAGACGCAACACCGAAGGTTTGGATGCACTGAGCAAGAGCCTAACACATCGAAGGAAGAGCCATCTTCTTGCAGCTCCCATCTGGTCCAGGTGGTGCAGCATCTAACAGAAACCATGCACCCGTTGTTCGCGGTTTCATTCCGTGCCGACTGTACATTACGTGGGAGTCGCTATATCTAGAAGCCTCGAAACGGCCGAAGCCTACCTGGATGCTTTAAACGGGGACAATGCTCCTTGCGAAAGATATTTCCCATGTAGAACAACCTTAGTGACCAGCTTTTTACCGAGTAGCAAAGAAGGCAACGCCGTATGTTGAAATAACTTCTGTTTCCAGGCTATGTTCTAACTGATGTGATGAAAACTTTTTTTTTTATCAACAGTTCGTTTGAAGTTTAAGAAAGAGCGAGAACTATCATCAAACGTCGCCCTCAATAAACATACCTTGCCAATCTTTTGCGAAGCTGACGTGAGGAAGTATTAGTAGCAAACAATTTCATTTAATTTAATTTATTTCACCTTAAAGGCCCAGTTAGGGCATTACATAAGGGGGCAGTTTAATACCACGAAACAACGAAGAACGCACTAAAGCACTACGCCTGCTGCTAGGCATTTATCTTCCCACAGCCGGGTTAGGAATGTAACACAACGATTTATTTCAAATACACTAGAATAAATCTAAAACAAATCGTACCGCAGATATTTTATTTTATTTTTTTATACGCAAAAAAAAAAGACGAAGGGAGAACTGGACAGGACGCTGCCTAACTTTCAACTAAAGGGTTTATTTGGATGAAAAACTTTTAAAAATATAAAAACCGGCACACTTGGCGGAACACAAAGATATGGTCTAACCCCCCCTCCCCTCCCCCCCCCTCCTCAAATTTATATGGGTGGTTTCATTTGAAATCAAACTCGCTTGTCGGGGTGGGTCTTTCGATTTTTTAAATATATGTAATTGCCCCATTTCTGTAAAAAACAAAATCGCTTTTCAAAATGAAAAAAAAAATTCACTTTACAAAAAAATATTAGAGGAGCAGGGTGAAAATCTGTTCTTTTCTACGGGATTTTTCTACTCAGTTTTGTGCGCTGGTATGAATACAAAAGGCATACAAAACTCGCAGTAATGTTTTGTGTGCTTGTATGTCATGCCAACTATTTTTAAGTTCAAAGAAAAATACTTTGGTGTTTTTTTTACTGAGGTAAAAAAATGCCAAACATTGTCTCTTTGACAATCCGGTGGCATATTCAGAGCCTTGTAACTCACGAGGTATTATATTTGTCACTTATCAAATACTATGCGGCTGCAGCACTGTACATGGGCTATCGACGGACATAAGTGTAGTTTATTTTATTCTCACGGAATATTTTATATAAAATCTGAAATATCGTCAAAAATTAGCTTTACCGATATTTTGAACCCACTTTATCGAAAAACTCAATTTTTTATTTCCTTCAATTGTTTTACTATTGCTGCCGATCATATCAACTTTCAATTTGCTTGATGCGATTTCCCCCTATTTTTGTTGTATCTTCTCTGAAAGTGATCGAAATCGCACCCACGTTCTCGGAACGGCCAAACGCAGTTTCCGCAGGTCGGCTTCGCTGCAAAGACCATATTGCTTATTTTTTGTGTTAAAATGCAGCGGGTAAATTTATTTTCATTGAGAACACTCGTGCTTGGCTACATATTGTATTTTCTTAATTTTTTATTGATGGCAACTGACATTCCTTAGTCCGATCGTTAGCGGTGCAGCGGATGTTCCGTTATCCGGTGTATGAAGCCAGGGCACGAAGGGCGGAGAAAACGGAACGAGCTCTTTATGTAGCCAGACAGGGGTCGTATATCTGTTCGTGCTATACACAGTCATGACGGGCACTGGGGCGGATTTAGAGGGGGGGGGGGGGGTCGGGATGTCCTGACTTCCCTCTTGATTTCTGCATGTGTAAAATTTAGGGCGTAAAACGAAGGAGAGGGGGAGGGGATTCCTAAACATATGGTACGCTGACCAACACCTGACCCCCCCTCCCCCCTCAGGAAATTCCTGCATCTGCCCCTGGATGGGCATCCCAGCCACCCCAGCAACCTACGGAAAGAAATTCTCGGCTACGCCACTGGTCCTATTGTATGACGTTCACGCCTCTTGCTTCGTTCATCCGCCTTCTAATTGGTTGATCTCACCGGCTGCGAAGTGATAAGATTGGCAGCGACCTTTTTCTTCAAAGTCTTGTAGAGCAGCTCAACTCATTGACGTCACGCGACTGCGGTGGCGCTGCTGTCGGTACTGCGCTTGCGCAGAACGCTTCACTTCTCCCGAATTCGGTTTGGGCAAAGCGGGCAATTGTTTCTAAACACTGTGTTGGTGTCAGACTTGTGCCTAGGTATCTCAAATACTCTACTCAAGATACTATATTTCAAACACTTTTTGAAGTATCTTGGTATCTTCCAAATACTTTTTATCGAGAGTATTTGATACTGTATTTTAATTACATTTCTAAGTATCTTGTACTCATGATCTCAAATACATTTTTGACGTTCCGCCATTGTCCGAGTTTTTGGGTATGAAGTGGCGTGGGCGTGGCACGAGCAAACTTGTACATTCTTTCGAGCAACCAAATCCTGTTGCTAGCTCCGATAAGCTACGCTGACTTAGACTGAGTTCGTGAAAAGATCGCTTTTGTGCTGATTGTGACTCATATTTCATCCCAAGGTTCGTACAATGAAGGTTTCCCCTCAACTTCCCAAGGGCGCGTTTTGTTTCCCAGAGTTTCTCCCCGAAAAAATCCTCAAACAAAAGGAGGGGCTTTACGGAAAGATTGCCGCACTGATGCGCAACGCACAATGGGAAACGACCCACGACAGCAATGCAGACTTCAGTGTCAAGATAATAATAAATAGAAGAAAATGAAAAGCAAATACAAAGGGAAGACACTTTTTTTGCTTGTTGTATATTTGACAACTTTACGGGCCAAACGTTGAGGTTTCTCTTTGTTTCTTTTCTTTTTGTCGTCAGTCTGGCACTTATTGCTCCCGCGAACACGGTATGTAAGCGAACATTGATAAGCAGGAAACAGGACAGGAAACGGACTAGGAGCAGGATGACCTCTCCAAATGCCAACAAAGCGTCCTCCAACGTTGCGTGCCTCTCTGAACGGAACCAGCTTGAAGAAAATGCGGCCAGTGCCGTGGCTGTTATGTGGGCTCTCTTTGTTATCCATTCACTCAATTCCGTATCCCAAGTTCGTTTATAGTGAACTCCCCATATAGGGAACATTGATTGTAGTTAAACGATGCGTCTAAAGTGCGCCGCAGGACGTGATATTCAGCGATGTCACTATACATGCCTTGCACCTACGTCACATGATGACGTCGAACACCGGTATCTACCATGCTGGTGGTTGACTCGACGGCCCTTCGCAGCGAGAGCAATGGTAAACTGCGCCGCTATCGGCTATAGCAATTACCCCGTATCCCGATGATCGTCCGATCGTTTCGTCGGCATGCCCCGCGAGACAGAGGGGTCGTCAAGTTAGAGAAAGTACGAGCGGCAGGAAAGGGATGCGGCCGCGGATTATCGAGTTTGCGGGACGCATTTCATAGCGGCGAATGACGGCACTTTTCTACCGTTGTTTACATTCGCGCACGCCTTTGCATCGGCTTTTGCTCGTTCGTGGTGTATATGGCCTTTGGTCTTCGTTGCATAACGCCGTTTTCACGCTTCGAGCGTACCTTCAGGGCTCCCGGCCGAATGTCGCGCCGCGAGCCCGCCCCGACGGCGATCGGTCGGTGGCGGTCCCCGTGTGCAAGCTCGCCGAGCCGCCGCCGCCGGGTCATCGGTTCGTGCCGTCCGCGATACGATAACCTTTGCAAGGAGCGAAAGTATGCATGCGAGCCGGAGAAAACATAATAATATAAACCCTGAGACAATGAGATTTTCTTGTTTCAGGGTTAAGTTATGACGGTAACATTGCGTTGTTTACCAGTATTTCGCAAGATCGTAACAATGTTTCTACAAGCGACTCCTAGAGCCGCTCGTCAAATTATGAAGCGCGCAATTAAGCTTTTTTTTGGCGACACGGCATCTCTTTGCGTCAAAACTTCGTCGGCGGCATTTCGAAACTTTCTGCTCGTAGCGCGATCGCACCAAGGCCGAAAAATTCCGCACGTACTAGATAAACGTCATCATCGTAAGCTCAACACGTTTTTCACGGTACCTTCGTTCACGGTACCTTTGTTGAAAATATGGTGCATGTTAGCGCATGTCCGGGCCGTTAGCAGCATCCTACGCCTTGGTAAGCGCATCCGCGCGGCGTGAAGTCAACCACCAGCATGGTGCAGGGCCCCGTCCACGCCCCGTCCTTCCCTAGATAGTTCCCTAGCGTGACCTCACTTGCAAGGCATGTATAGCTAAAGCAACTCTCTTTTTTTGTCCCAGAAATTTTTTATAACATGTATCAGTGATATTCTGCTCCTTATAGTTGGACTGCATAGAGTAGCCTACGGTGTTTCTTTGTTGTGGTTGTTTTGTGCTGCTGTGTGCTAGTAATCCATTCTGGTAAACCAGATTTGCGCAGCTGTATAATTCTGTTTGTCACTGACGTCCCTACAAATTACGCAGTGCGGAAGTATATTCCAAAGTAATTTAATAACATTTCTAAGTATTTATACTCTACTCAACATACTTTACAGTGAAGGTAACTTGAGTAGTATTTAAATACTTTATGAAGCACGTATGAATGTACGTGCTTCATAGTATTTAAATAAGAGGGACCTCCTTCTCACCAGTATCCTCTTTTGTGCCTCCCGGATTCGCACAGACGTCGCTATTCTCCTCCCAGAATATTATGGAAGATTAACCCGTCACTCAAAATTCTTACAAAAGCAGTTTCCCCCTCCTCCTCTTACATGGTAGTCAAAAGTATGCGATGTAACGTCAGTGCAAGCCATGTATAGGGAACGCAGGATGACGAGGCAACCAAGCGCGCGCCCCTCATTGGCTGAGGTCAGGGGGGGGGGGGGGGCAAAGGAACATGGACGGATTGGGGGTAAACAAAAGCGCATGATGCGCAAAGAGCGAGTGAACTTGCTCGCCGTATAATGCACGAAGTGCAGTATTTAAAGTGAGATCGTTTAAAATTATCTAGAAGGCATTAAACTGCTGTTTTTGGGGCGTGAAGGAAAACTTTTATATTTATTATCAATTTCCGCGATACATTGAGCTGGGAAAAGCATTGGTGTATAGGGGGTATTCACTGGCCGCCATATTTGAGGTCACTGTTTAGAGTGCATGCTCAGAACGAGCTCACATTAATAGGCTGCCAAGACCGGCAATCTTAATCGTGCGGTGTGCACGTTGCAAAATAACTATGGAAGCTAGCCATCAGCACGTGCTCAGCATTAGCGCACACAGATATGGCCGCCAGTGAAAACACCCTATACACGCGTTTGCAGCAACTGCGCACAAGTGTCGCCATAACCGACCTCCAATTTTTGTCTCCTCTTATTACGTTTACTTCACTTCATCTTGACCGCAGCAGGGCAGGTTACTGACATTTTAGATTCTACTGTGTCCTTCTCCCCAACGTTGGCCGTTGTGGAAGCTCGTCAACGTTCGCTTCACTGGTTTGGCGTCTCGGTAAGACAAGACAAGGTCAGCAACGGCGGCTGTAAAGGCTCATTCACACTGCTCCATTTTCTTACGTTAAGTTACGTTACGTCTAAGTCACCGAAACATTCGTGTCTCGAATGTCGCGTGTCAGGCTTTCTCCTTGAACTGGTAGCCTCGCTTAATATGAAGCACAGAGGTCCCGGTGACTTCAACGTAATATTTTGTAACGTTACTTAACGTAAGAAATGGGGCAGTGTGAATGAGCCTTAATCTGGCGCGTGTGCAAAGCATATATAGGTCACGTAATGTCACATTTTTCACTAAATTTAGCGGGAGAGCTGAATTGGTGTATAGGTCACGTGATGTCAAGTCACGTTTCGTCACTTTTTCCCGCCAAATTCAGCGGGGAAACTGAAGTGGTTTACGGGTCTTGTGACGTCGGGTCACGTGACGTCGAATTTCCCGCTAAATTTAGCGGAGAAACTGAATTGCTGTTTAGGTCACGTGACTTCAGGTCAAAGTGACGTGACGTGACCTTGGCATTAATTCAGTTTTCCCGCTAAATTTAGCGGAAATGCACGGACGGATGGACAAAAATTTGGAATTTGGGTTTCCGCTAAAAAGCAATTCATCCAGTGTTGAGATTTTTTTTTTTTACTTTGATTTGAGGCATTGGTGTGAAACACATTGGGCGAACCCTGCTTTCCTTTTCCATTCTCCTGTACCTATTTTTCTTTTAATCGTTCTTTCTTATTCCTCAACAGTTCCTACGCCACGCTGAAGACGTCCTGGGCAAGATGGCGCGCCAGGTGGAACCCGTCAAGATGGAGTACACAGCCACAAGAGTAGCCATAATGTACACACCATGCAGTGGATAGCGAGGGTTCCGTGGGGCCCGCAGCATATTTATAGGTCCCAGGCGGAAACGCTTTCTTTGGACTTCGAATTTTCTCGGCGCGGGAGCACCGACGAAATCGCGTCATGGGGGCCTGTGTATACCATAATCCGTGTGAGCGTGGCCATTGTTGATGATCGTATTAATCGTTTGTTTTCTAGCGCTTCGTTGACACGATGGCTATTTCAATGGTTACCGTAGTGGCAACACTTCAAATCTTGGAAGGAACTTTTGTTTTTCACACTCGTATTGATGTTTGCTCGTTCACTCGGTGCTACAGCATTGGCTTCTATTTGCCTCAAATGAAAGATTCAGTAACGTGGGCGCAAGCATTTCTTTATTCCTTGATTTCTGTGAGCCATGAAAAGATCCTCTTGTGCTTGCACTGCATCTTAAGAGACAAGGCTGTGATCGCGCTCTCGTAGATTTGGGAGCTGATCCCACCTCTTGATTTCTTAATACCTCCAGGGTTTCGAGCTGGGGTGAGACGGAGTGTTGTTTTCACTCCATTTTTGCTGAGCACTGTATAGGAGTCATGGACGTGGCTTCCGAAAGGGCTTACCTTGCATGAGGTTACGTCGCTCGAACACACGTTTCAGTTCAGTTCAGTTTACTGATCCTCAGAGGCATTTCGTTGAAATGCATTACATCAAGGGGGATTATTGTACGGGACATTGACAGTGAAGGTTACCCGAATAACAGATCGGTTAATTATGAACATCGGGGCATACACTCTCGCGTCTGTCGGTTTTTTGACGTTGCGCAGTGCGTATACAACCTGTGCGATGGATGCGTCGCGCCGTGAAGCATGATCCAGAATACGCCAGAGTAAAGATCTCGCGTCCGCGTCCAACGTTGCTTTGTCTGGAACGCGACTCCGACCGGTGTGTTGAACGCCCCATGTACACCACCTTCGCCGCTGTGCCACCGCCGGAATCGCGGCCGGCAGCATGATGACGTCATCAGGCGGAAATCGAGGGACCCCATTCGGGTACGCGGAAAACACACCAGCCGGAGACTCGTTCCGGGCACCAGACTTGGGCTGTCACGTGGTGTAAACACGATGGGAGAAAATATGGGTGTACCTGATTGCCCCCTGCCTCTCCCCCAACAAATAAAAAAAAAAAAAAAAAATTAAAGAGGCGAGGTCTTGGAACCGAGCCGTGATGCCGCCCTGAACCAAAAACAAACAGTACCCGGTTTTGTTTGATAAACAAGTAAGAAAAAAAAAAAAAAAACACGAGGGGAGGATGTTTGTTTGTTTGGGCAACTGTTGCAAGTTCATTGCTAAAATCGTCTGTCCGCTCGTCTTGTTGCAAAACTAAAGAAGCTCCATGCATTGAAGTTCACTGTATACATATATTCCACTGACGTAAGGCACTCCCCCATGGCGACGCTTTTTTATATCATTGCACGCGCAAGTTTCGGGAAATCAGCGCGCGCGTTCCCTCCTTTGTCGGTAGGCACATGCGCAGTGCCAACAGTTATCACGTGACCGCACTGCTGTTTTTGGCGTGAGCACGTGACTTAGAAGGGGATGTTCCTTTGAGCAGTCGCTCAGGGGCAAGGAAATCACGCAAGCAATCAGCCTTTTGCTGAGCCCACTCGCGCCTGCGTGTTTGATAGCGCTATCTTTCAAAGCTTCAGATTTGTTCGCCAGGTTCTGTGACATTTTCTTTTCTGCCGTCGCGGCTAAACGCCTTCGTCTATCCGCTATACATTTGTATTCTTTTGTCAGTTCTGACGTCACATCTCGGTGCCAAACCCTCAAGATGTAGGTATTTAGGCCACCTGCAGCTAGCGGCAAACACGTGTAATAGCTTCTGAGAGAAGTTTCGACTGAGCCGCCAATGGATCGTGATTGTTCTTTTTAGTCTCTTGATAACTGTCGTACACATGTTGCAAGGTAAAGGCCGAACTTGCAAGGGAGACCTATGCTTCGTTTCTCCTTAAGACCAGACACATCCTACGCTACGAACCTATGCATGGGACCAATCAAACGGCGTTAGAAGCTGAAGTCACTGGGCCTTTTCTATTTATGTTTATGTCTGATTGGCCCCATTAGCTCATAGCGTCGACGGCGCTTGGACTTAAAGTGAAACGAAGTCATAAAACTCCCGGACCTGGAAAGAAAAATAAAGGAATATATGCATACATCTTGTAGAAGTATGCAGGGTACTCGGCTCTGATTGAAGGTTCCAAATCAGTGCTCTGAATCAGCAGCTGCACAGAGGGCAATCCATTGAGTTGCTACGAGTCATGCTGAACAGATTTAGCTTGGCTAGGTTGCTAGTTTCCAGAATTTACGTCAAATCAGAGTAAAATTTAGAGTGACACTATAGTCAGTGACTATAGTGTTTCTACTGCAGATAGGCAGCTTGATTAATGTGTAGTACGGCGGCTAATCTGGAGTCTTTTACGTGCATCACGCTGTAGCCAGTATAGGCGGTCACACACCGGTCGTGTTTTATCGTTATAATCGTGAAATCATTTGTACCTTGCCTCGCAAGTGTTTGTGTATATTTTTACTAGGTGAATTAGGTATACATAGAACGAGACTGATCGTGCTAATCATTGACTGCTTTACACCACGGTTGTCATGCGTGGTTACGAGGTTATTGCGTGTTTTGTGCATGCAGTTGGTGTTTCGACTAAGCACGGTTACTGGCTGATCGCCTATCTTGTCAAGTTTTCTACTTCTCTAGTTTATACAGCAAGCATAGGGCTGCTGTTAGCTTTGGGAGTGTTTTAGGGTGGAGTTGGCACAGTGAGATCTGAATTGTGAAACTAACCGGTGATGTTGATGTATGGTTTGTGTATGTTTTTGGGAAGTACTATTTTGAAATCCTGTAAGAAGATTCAATAAATTGCCTTTCTTGTTTGTGCGATACTATGCCCGAAGACAACATGTATGTGTCAAGTAAGGAGATTTATATATTCTTTCGCAGTAATACAACCAGTTTAAAAGATATCTTGCTGTTTTTGTCATTCTGTAAATATGTTTGAATGTGTGCATATTTCGTTTCATCAGATGCGAAGAATGTATTACACCTTTCAAGTCAACGCCTACTCTCATAAAATACCTTCGATTACTTCCATATCCAACATTTTGGACTGATTATAGCTAACAAGGTGTCGAGGGGGCGGGAAAGCCAACCAACATAAGCCCTGAAACAAGTTGACATCAAGGGGGGGGGGTCATCACCGGCCCTGTCTCAGTGCTCTTGTCCCTGGGAAGACCATTGCCGAAGAGCCAATGAAGTCAGAGGAAGAGGCGTCCGCCATGGATGGAACCGGCCGACAAAGAAATGCTTGCGGGAAAGGGAGAAGAAATTCTGTGCACGTCAGACCCTGGCTCCACATCTCAAAGGGAGAGGGCAGAATCAAAGAGGAGGAGGAAGAGGCGAATGAAATCTTCATCTCCCAAAGCTCCCATCACCGAGCAAGATTCCATCCTGTCCGGCCACGAGGACCTGTAGAGTCATTTAGCTGGTGTACTTTGAACTTCCTACGGCTGCACGACAAAAGGACGCTGACTGACCTGACGGAGATAATCATGGTTTTAGGCCTACATGCGCTATGGCGGTCAAGAGTAGACATGACAGAGTACACTGAACCCTAAACCTGCGTGGCGACACTTTGCTAACAAATTGGACTGGACTATTAGAACTTTAGAACCAGTTGAAATAGAAAAAAAGATCTGAGAAACACCCTGGTGAAAAGTCAGAAGATAGCATTAAATGTTTATGATTTGAGAAGACTATCCGTCGCCTTCGCACGTGCCTCACTCTAATATATTTTTAAAGATCTTCGAGTGTATACAGATCCAGAGCTGAGGCTATTGCACTCTTTAACAATGTTGTAACCTTTAACTGATTTACTTTGCACCTGGGTCATTGAATGCAAGGTCTAAAATTATGTAACGGTCTTTTTTTTCTCTAACATATGTATATACCTCATTTTTCATTCTTGCCACTTATGTTTTTAATCTGTAAATAAACATTTGCTAAAAAAAAAAAAAAAAAGAAAGAAAAGGGGATTGGTGGCCGAGTGGGCTAGCGCACACCAGCTTGGAGCACGTGGAGCGAAAGCTCGCGCTGCAGAACCCAGGGATCCTAGGTTCAATCCCCACCCCTGCCCGTTTCGATGAGCATCGTACCGGCGTGCGGTCGTGTATCACTACTGCGTGGTGCACGTTAAAGACCCCAGGCTGGTGGCTGTACTGTACTGCCTAACTTTCTCATCTACAGCTGGGAGACTTGTCGCCCGTTGAGGCAGACCAAGTTCTAGCCTGTATAAATATACACACAACCCAATTTTTTTTACTAGGGGCGCACAAACACAAAACTGAAAAAGAAGCAAAATAATTTTTTTTAAGGTTTCCATCAGGAACACAGTTGGTCAATACTAATTTCAGCAGCGCCTTTTTGGGTTTTGTTTTGACAGAAATAATGAACGTAAACAGGAAAACAGAGGTTTTTGTTCAAACTCTACGCAATCGTGCGTACAGAGTTTTTTTTTTTCAACATATATGTTTTGTGGCTATTGTTTGGAAAGTTTACAAGCGTCGAGTCACGTAGCTTAATTTATCTAAGGAAATAAGTTGCAGTTCAAATGAAACAACCGGCAGAACACAAACAAATATGTATTATTTTTTTAACCAACTTTAATTGCTTCGCACCCTACTAAAATCCTGACACAGAAACAGTATATTAATGAAGCACAACAAATAAAGAAATAGTGTGAACGGGATGGTTTGATATCGGTGACAGTTTATTTTATTCCATATCATAGTCGTAGCCTTACGAACGTCTTGATTACCCGTACACAGCTGAAATAAATAAAACCACATTATGTTAGAAATATCATCTACTATATCATCGGGAATAAGTTACATCAAGGTCACAGTAAAATGGTCACTGGGGACCGCAGTTCAGCGGCTTACGTTCTTTGAGTTTACGTACGAGTTTATTTCTTCTTTACACTTAGAATTATAATGTTTAACGAGCTCATTCGTCTTTTTCTGTAAAGTTTTTTTTAATTAATAAATTTTATCGAGCAGAAGGAGATGACAATAGCATATGAAGTACACCCGCATAAAGGGGCTCTTTCTCCACGGGGTATGATTACTCTGAGATATTTATTAAAGCTATTGCAGAACTTTCATAAATTCATTTCAAAGCGGGCGGAAGGCTACGTAGAGTGGGCATCTTTAAATTTTCTAATTTTTATGTCAATGCATTCGAAAAAGTGAAACTGACCCCAGAATTCTGTAGTAGGTCACCATTTATAAGTGGTTCCGTGCAATGAACTTGTTTGCGTCACTTGAATGCCTCGAGTCAGTGTGATCAATTCCAGTTATGGGTCCGGTTAAGTGGCTGAAGGTTTTTCACGCGTTTTTAGGTTACCCTCATGTCGGCCCTCAAGGAGCAAAGTAGTCACAGTAGTGATGTAGTCATGAGTGGAGTAGTCGTGCAGTCGTCTTTCCCGTTTCTCTCGTGAATTATTTTAAAACGAATCGGCATTTTCTGAGGCCATGCAACAATGCCACATCCCGTATATGCCCAGGCGCTCCGGGTGACGTCATTAACATCACCCTAGTCTTCCAGTTTACTGAATCGATGTGGCATTGTTATTAGTGGTTGTCTTACAGCATTACATTTTGTTTAACGGAACACCCTTATCCCCAAATTTTGTTCGCCTGTTCGTTCTTCCGTGAGACTTTCTTCGAACTCCCGGTGAATTCCTATTCACATTTCTTGCATTAAACTTCTTAAATTTATTTTTCTGTGAATAAGATATTATATATGTTATCTTAATGTCTCGATATCTATACCCGATTGAGTTTTTCACACAACAGCAGTTAAGCGGTGAGCATCAGGTAAAGAATGCATGTCTTGGAAAATGGTCATATATCTTCCAGGTTGTCTCTCGATTTTGCGCGCGTGATTTACGAGTTCTACAATTTTACTCATATCAAGATCCGTTCACAATAACTCCTTGTCAACTAAGTTTACACTTTACTAATCGCGCCACATAGAGACAACTGCGAGATAGAAAACGTAGAGTTCGCACGAACTTTGCCGCATACTGTACGCACGAGACAGTGAAAAACACTTAGGAGTCATACTTACGTTTGCAAGTGCTCTCGCACTCTTCCAGAGTCGCAAACCTATTCTTCGAATCATCCTTTAGCCAGTACCTCGAACGTTCACATATGTTCGACGTCATGTTGTAGAAATACCTCACGTGAGTTCCCCTGGTCTGCTTCACCGCTGGTCTAAGACATTTTCGCGTAGGATTTTCTAGGCTGTCCAAACCTGAAGAGAAATAGATTCTCAATAGTTTGGTGCCGATTAAAGCTGAATTCATGAGAATAAACACAAAGGGAAAACCTCTCCAAGTCTATATCACCGCTAACTGAAATCATCAGCGCTTTAACTCTCATTTAGTAAACAATTTGGAGGTTTTGTGTTCACCTATACAATCCTCTCGAACTGATGTACCCAAAGCGATTTGGCGCATAACCAAAGGTAAATATTCAACTATCATTCGGTATGTTTGCCATAGTTGCGCTTGAGCGCACAGAATGTTCGTACAATTTTAGTTCTAAAAGAGAACATTATTTTGTATTACCTAGGTGACTCCATCGATGGGAGGTGAGAATAAAGCAAGGTTAGTATATTTTGATATGAAATAATGCGTTTAATTCAGTACCTTTAAGCAGTGGACAAGTCATTAAAATATGTGATCTATAGTTCATGCTGGGCGTGGCAAATGTCAATAATCTTATCATCGCTCCGCTGTCAATGTGATTGGCGCAAGAATCTCAACATAAAAGCCACGCCTTGCGTCCTATTAAAGCTTTACTAGTGACTCTCCAGCATGTAAACTAACGCTTCTAAGGCACTGTAGTCTCCCGCAAAAATCGGATTTTCATCGTATTGTGCTGCGATATACTATCTGGTATTCACAGGACATTGATAGGCTGCCAAGACGGACGGTCTTGATGGTATGAAATGCACATTGCAAAAGAACTTTGGAAGCTCGCAACCAGCACGCGCTGAGTAGTCGCGCACACAGCTATGGCCGCCAGTGAATGCTCCCTACACTGTCCACGCCTTAATTAAGCTGAGACTCCAGGAAATGCCACAAGCACGAGAGCTCGAGGTCGCTGCGTTTGGAGCGTTCTTCCGCAGAACTAGCACTCGCGCTAGAAATACGCGCCTCAGATGCCAGGAGCGCGGGCTAGCTCGGCGTCCAGAAGCTACCACATGCTTACACATGGTGGTGTAAGCATACTGGGTATCCTTACCTTGTTCAAAAAAGAAAGGAAAAAAACTTGTTTTGAGCTATTTGCCGTTGTATTCGCAGACGACGTCATCACCGGGCTCGCCTAGTTAAATTTGCCGCCAACAGATGTCGAAAGCGTCAGAGTGCACCGGCGCCGGGCTTAGCAGACAATCTTCAGGAACTATTCACTATGCCGGCGCGCGTCTTTCTAATGTTAAATTCTAATTGTGCGATAACTAATTCGTTAAAAATGAACTTAATAAGAAACCAGGAATTTAAATCCCTCGTGGCTCCCTATATTTTGGTACGGAGATGATCGGTCGAGGCGCTGCATTACTCTCGTTTCTCACGTTACGCCACCTTTCGGCAGCACATACAACTAGACGAGACGGTCATGCCGTCATCTGCGAATGCCGCGCCAGATAGCCCAAAAAAGTGTTATTTTATTTTTTTAAAAAAGGTAAGCTCATTCATTGATATTTTCACTTCACGCCTCCACCACCTAGCCGCACCTCTGTAGTAAATCGCAGCGCGATACGTGGAGAAGTTGATTTTTGCGCACCAGCTAAAACGGGTTAGAAGCGTTCATTTACATGCTGTAGTGTCAATGATATGAGCATAAAAGTCATAATCGCATCGTTTCGTACTTGTGCAGTTCTTCCAGCATTCCTCAGCCGTCGGGAATTTGTTGGGGTAACCGCCGCAACCGTAGTGACCAAACTGCTCGCAGCGTTTGGTGGCTGCGTTGTAACCGAAGACGGTCTGGCTCTTCTTGTTTCCGCAAGTGCGGCCTCCGTTGATGGGGAACTTGCACGGATCCTTCACGTGCTCTGCGTGCAAAACAATGAGGATGGGTCACGTGATCACACAAGACGCCGTCGACATCGTAGACTAGGTAACCTTCATATGAACGTCCTTCTGTTGCTCTCAAATGCGGATTACGTTTCTTTTTCACTGATGTCCCACAGTACGACTGTGGGTCGGCTCCCGAATGCCTATGCGGGGCGTAAGCTCGTCTGCTTCTTTGCGGGGTTCCGGTGACGTCAGAGAGACGCCGAGCTCTGATTGGCTCTGATTTAAGGATAGGGGTAGACCTCAAAGCAGGCTGCCTTGGGGTCTACCCACTATCTTTCTAATTGAGCCAATCAGAGCTCGGCGTCTCTCTGACGTCACCGCAACCCCGCCAAAGAAGCAGACGAACTTGCGCTACGCGTAGGCACTGACAGCTTAGAAAAGGCGGGGCATGTCTTATTATGTTAATGCTACTTGCTTCGTGATTGGTCTGCCGGCATTCTTATCCTCATATGCCGCAAGCTCATTGGCTGTAGAGTGATAATCAGATGCGCGGGACCTGCCATGTGCTGCGTTTTATCAGCTTTCAGTAACCATGTAAATAATCATGTAAAAACGATGGATCACGTTTTTACTTATATTTTTTTTCACTACGAGGAGGAGTCGTAAACTCTCGATTGGAACGCGCAGCATGAACATGAAATTCTTTTTATTGTTGGGGACCCTCGCTTTTTCTCGACTAAACTTGGTCACGAAAAAAAAAAACACTTTTTGTTGCGTACAGCGGGTTACGTGTAAACGGGAATACTTTTTTTTTATCAAATGTGTAGTTAATTTTTACCATAAACAGTAACTTATTTCGTTTCAACTTAAACAAAAAGTGATTTGTTTTAAGGCAATTATTCAGGCATGTGTTATCGTCACGAGAAAACGTACAATGTTTGTATTGTGTTCTCATAATGATTAAAAAAAAAAGCCGAATTGGATATGGAAAAAAGGACAACGTAGCTTACTTGCACATGTCGACCAGCATTCGTGTTTCTCGACGAAGTTGTTTCCGTTGCCCCCGCAGCCTTTGTATTCGAACTCTTCGCACTTCTGGCTCGCCGGATTAAAGCCGTACATCGGCATCGCTGTCCCCGACTTACAAGTGTGGCCCTCGTCAATGGGCAAGACACATGGATCTTGTTCAAATTCTGTGAGAAACGCGGGTTGTAATCAGTGTGCCATAAAACCCACAGTTGCAATAAAAATCTAGCTAGCATTATGAATCTGTAAGAACAAAACATTTTAATAAAGCGTATTTCTCTATGATATAATAAATTTACGCAATCTTGCAAGGAAGAGCTTAACACTAATGTTGAGATGAAATCAAATTAGCCAACATTGTAAATAACACTTGGATAACCAGAGGGGCATTACATGGACCTGCTAACGGTTAATTGTCTCAGCAGTTTTAAATACGAGTGTGAGCTCACACGTTTTCGAGAACTAAGAGAGTGTCACACGATATTTGTTTGCAATACTTCACGCAGCAACGCCGATGACATTCTGAAAGAACAAAACGCAGCACTTCCGCAATATTAGTGAACTCGCATCTCATGATTCACTGTATTGCCATAGCAATGTTTGCCTCATATAAATACCTAACGACAAACCACATATAAGCATTAAGAACTCAACAGCAAACCATCCAAATGAAGGCCCACTGCTTTCTTCTATTGCAACATAAAAAAGTACCAAATAAAGTGTGACACTTCATTTCATACAGGTATCGGTTTCACTAAACGGGCTCAAGATTATGAAACATGTCGTTCGGTGAGAGTTACGTTATGGCGCATCCACAGCTTAAACACCTCGGAAAACTGTTGGGTGGACGCATTTTTGTCCAATAAAACCCAACTCATGCCATAAATTACCATGTATCTCAAATAGCGGTCAGGCTCTTTAAATCGACCGCGAATTTCTTAATCTATCGCGTTCCGATTTTGTACAGCGTTAGCCACAGGTGGTGCATTTTTCTATAAAATTCGCAAAGAGCAAACTTACCTGAGGAAAAAAGTAAAAAAAGAAAAGGCCTAACCCATATGGAAACGCTGTGAATTCGCAGCGTTTCCATAGAGGTTAAACCTTTTTCTTTTTTTACCTTTTCCTCAGGTAAGTTCGCTCTTTGCGAATTTTAAAGGAAAAATGCACCACCTCTAGCCAACGCTGTACAATATCGGAACGTGATAGGCTAAGAAACCGATTTTTGCGGTCGATTTAAATAGCCTGGCCGCTATCTGGGACACGGGGTACTATGGAAGCATAGCTTAGCAGCAACCACTTGGGTAAAGGGGGAGATCTCACTCTGACATTTGGCGTGGCACGCTTCGAGCGTTTCGAACAGCCCTTCCTTGGAACCGCAGCCTCCGTAAGAAAACCATTCGCATCGCATTTTGTCAGGATTAAACCTGTACATGCGGAAGTTGCCTCGGCACACATCCTTCGGCTCTGGGGCGGCGCAGTCTCCCAGCACGGGATCTGCAATAGACGGGGTCCGAGTTTAACACCATTTATGCGTGATCGTATTAGGGAGTTTTAGAATAGCGTACCAAAAAGGTTTGCTTTGGCAATGAACTAGAGTAGTCGCCATGCGCCAATCCGAATCGCGGTTTCGGCTCGGCGCATGCGCAAAGGCTACGACGCTATTTCTTTTACGTACGAGATGCGTTTGGGTATATACGCTATTCTAAAACTATCTATAGAGGTAAAATACGGGCATATCGCAGGAAGCAAATCCTTTTGACGTTCGCCACAACACAAACACATTAAAGTTTAATTCCAACGTTGTAAATCGGGAATATTGATATTTGGTTTTCCTTCGGGCGTTCATGTGACCCGTACCAGTGTTGCGCTTTTGTTTCACGTGTACTCTCGTTAAGCTGCTGCATCAATTCTGCCCCCCCCCCCCCCATAAAAAAAAAAAGCTTTGCATACAAATTAGTACGGTCACTGACAACGCAAGAAAGGCAGGACGTCAGGACAGCCGAACATCCCCGGATCGGGGCGATCAGATGATGTTCGGTTGTCAGCAGTTAATAAGAGTGCGGGATAAGACATTATAAAAAAGTGAAAGCTGTTTACAACTCCCTGTAACGCCGAAATGGAGCGCAGCTCTTGAGGAGGAGGAGGGAAGGGTACTCAGGGGAGGGTATACCCCTCCTCCTCCGGGGGTGGGGTCACGTGACCTCGGGGGGGGGGGGTCACGTGACCCCCCTCGAGGTCACGTGACCCCCCCCGACATGTCCCAACATGTCGAGAGGGGGGGTCACGTGACCCCCGCGACATGTCCCAACATGCACCGCACCTAAACTCGGGGGGGGGGTCACGTGACCCCCCTCCCGACATGTTGGGACATGCACCGCGCGGTGGTCACGTGACCCCCTCGACATGTCCCAACATGCACCGCACGTGTCCTCGGGGAGGGGGTCACGTGACCCCCCCCTCCCCCCGACATGTCCCAACATGTCGGGAGGGGGGTCACGTGACCCCCGCGACATGTCCCAACATGCACCGCGCGGTTACGCCGACGGCGACGGCGACGGCGACGCCGACGCCGACGCCGCTCAAGCCGGAAACGGGCGCCTAAGAGCTGCGCTCTAAAAAATAGATATCTATACAAAAAATGGCTACGCCATGCATTTCCTACGCTGTAAGTGAACGAACTATTCCCTTATTTAGATTAACCAATAAGAAGAATGTGAGCTATCTCGCTCGAACGGTCATGCGAGCCGTGATGGGCAGTGGCGTCACTGAGGGTCAGCGGCACCCGGGGCGGTAGCCCGCCGCGACACCCCCCCCCCTCCGCCTCCCCCTCGAGTGACCTGCCGCGACTCCCTCCCCCCCGCTCTCGCGTGGCCCGCCGCGACTCCCCCCCCCCCGCTCTCGTGGCCCGCCGCGACACCCCCTGAGCGGCTGCACCCGGGGCGGTCCGCCCCCCCGCCCCCCCTTAGCGACGCCACTGGTGATGGGTAAACATTCGACCACCCGTTTCGTTGCAGAGATATGTGTGGTCATTACGACATGATGAAAATAATCCATCTCATTGAGTGAATCAATTAAAAAAGGCCCATGATTGGTGTTTCAAGTACTTCGCGGGGCACTATGTTTTCATAGATTTCTGAGAGTGGATAAGTACAGGGTCTCCCCCCCCTTTTCCCACAAAAAAAGAAAAGAAAATTACAGTTTTTTTTTTGTAGCGCGGAAATAAGTTACGCATTGTTAAAGCTCATTTTCCGCCTAAATGGAGAGAACCTAATGCTCCGAACCAAATACCAAAGTTTCAGCACTAACAGTTATTTTATTGGAAAGTTATAACTGCTTGTTTTACATTTTCAATGGGAAATTGGCGAGCGACGATTCTCTCGATGACATGGAGCCGAATGGCGCCAACTACTGATACGGGCCCCGTTTTCACATTAGAATGTTCAGAATCTCACATATAACATTTTGAATGAACTGCGCTGGGCGATGCGCAGTTTATTTTTTAGGTCAATTTTTGTTTTCTTGGGACACGCTGTACTAAGAGAATGTATAAATAATTTTGCCGTCATTTTCCGATAATTTCGGTGAATCTTATCTCGAAGTCTTGATTGGCTAACCTGGCTTGATTTGAAGCTGGCGTGGCGGCACTGACCAATCAGCTTTCTAAGGTGTCTGCCATCACTCAGCGGACAAAACGCCCATGTGTGCAGATCTCCAGCCCACGGTGGGGTTCTGCAAAAGCTAACTTGATTCAATGCTAGCCAACGTCAAAAACTGGATTTGTAGGTGAGATAAAAATAACAACGAAGATAAGATAGTGCGGAAGCTCGTTAACGTCAGGTGTGAACGGAATAATAATATTAATAATAATAACAATAACAACACTTATGGCAAGCTTACTCGAAGGGTGCGGCTCGCTCTCCCCACTTGGGGAATGTAGATACTGTCAGAAACTGAACTCCCACTGATTCTTGCTTGCAGAAACTGAACCCTCTCTCTCTCGAGTGTTTGTCCCCAATACACGCTTTTAAAAGCCTATAGTCGAGCAACAATGGCAGTTGCCATTTCTTGGCCGCGAAGCGTGGGTTTGCTGATATAGTCCTCGTGTTTAATACATGCTCAAAGCAAGTGCCCGAACCAATGGCGGACTCTGATAATTAGTGCTGCAGCCACCAGATAGCGCGCACTTTTGAAAAAGGTCGATCGGTTGAAGCGTCATTTTTTGTGCACTCCACGGCTATACCAAAAATTATGGTAACACTACTTAGGCTAAAAGGAATGAGGTCCTTCCGTTTTTGTACTGGCTCTATACGATCTTTGCTAATTATACTCATTTCTTAATTATTCACTAACTAAACTTTAGTAAAAATGCAGGCAAATACCTTTCTTTCAAACCTTGATTGGGCGTTTATTTTTTTAATTTTTTATAGGGATTTTGTTAAAACATGAAGGATAATGACACTGTCCTCTCACCTCTGCATAGTTTCTTACAAAACCTTTCGTTTTTGAATACGTTCTTCTCCCACAGGATGTCCCCGCACAGCGGAGTTGCACGCGGCTCGCAGTTCTTTAGAGTCTCGTTGTAGAACCAAAGTGTGGCGCTCTTTTCGCAGCCTTGCTCGAAGGGCGGATGCTGGTCGTAGCAGCGTGCCGTGGCTTTCTTGTTGTCTTCTGAAGAAACAGCTGGAGCCAAGGGAAGTCATATTAGGTGGCTTTTGGAAAGGCAACAAATTAAGATTGCATGTATTTTACGAACGTCCTGTACGATATTTGTCGGACAGTAGGCAGCGGACTAACATACGTGTTTTACAAGTTGAAATTTTACTCTGTACGGATTTTCTATACAGATACAAGACTATACAATTATTTATTTATTTATTTCTTCCGGGTCTTTCATCATTCGAGGCGTGACGAATTTTCGTGAATGACAGAGTACTTCGAAGTGAACCTTTCGGTAAGCGTCAAGCTGGTTAGGAATTATTAAAATAGACCAAAAATAAAAGTTAAACGCCTGAAATTTGAAAACCCATCATTTCGAGTCCAGCTCGGCCCCTTGATCACGAGCAACTTTTTATGTCAGAACTTTGAAAACGCAACAAAAAACAACCTGAACTTTGATATGCAGCAGTCGCATCGGGCGATTTCCGACACCAGGCATTTCGAAAAAGATGACAAGGACATAAACAGTCACCCGTGATTAAGGGGCCGAGCGGCCCTTGAAACGTTGGGTTTTTAAATTTCTGACTGTTAGAGTTTTTTTTTTTGTTCCATGACAGAGTATGTTAATGATGAGTTATGTACTATACAAGCGGACGTGTACGGTACTCATTAGAAGTAATTAAATGACCTGTAATGGATTACTTTTCGGAGTAATTTTGTAATTATTTTATTACTTCAATTAAGTAGTAATCAAAGGAGTAATTCAATACTTTTGTAAGTAATAAAATTACTTGTAATTCTTACCATTGCCCGCTCCTTATTGTGCCTTTTGTACGTACAAGCTTTCTACCAAGGAACCCTCGAAACAAGTCCCCGGCAGGAAAATGGTTCACGAAAAATGGATGGATTAAGAAGATAAGTAGTTTCAAGTTCGGTGATTTTAATCCAATAATAAACAATTAAAAAAAAAACGTTTGTAAACCTGCAGAAGAAGTTGTTGTTTTGAAAATCTGAAGTAATCCTAAAAGTAGGGGTTACTTTTCGAAGTAACGGCCAATGACTTTTCTACTCAAGTAATAACATAATCTAATTTAACACTTTTTCACCAAGAGTAATTATATTTGTAATCGATTCCTTTTTTTAGTAACGTGTACACAAGACTGTTTACAAGCTTCTTTGTTTTATACATAAATCTGTCGTGAGTTTTATATTTCTTTCTTTGTATAACTATTTCGACTTCCGTTTCATATGCCTTCCCCCTATTGTAATGTCTCATGGTGCTCTAGGTACCGGAACAGATTTGCGAGCTTATCAAGCGGGCACTTGTAAATGCGTGGAAAACAGTTTATGTACAGAGCCGTCACCAGGTGGGAACTATCCAAAAAGCATGTAAGAAACGTTTTTTTAAATTTTTTTTTTACAATCGAAATTTGTTTTTGTACAGATGGTGCGGATTTTATAGGGCGGAAACAATACGGTATATAGTTTTATTTCAGCTTAAGCTGCAGATTCTTTAAGTTTGCTCGGGAAGTGCGAATAGGAATGTTCAAACTTACCCGCTGCCTGCAAGGCTAACAAAACCAAGAAACTTGACTGTCATGGTGACCCAAGAAAGAACGTGGTACACCCTTCGTCGCCTGGTGAACTGCCGAAGCAGTCCTCAACCGCCGAATATAAACCGCTCTGAGCACGAAAGGTCAAGGTGTAAAAGCCTTCGCGTCAATCCACTTATCTGGAACTCGGTTATTCCGTCACAAAGTGACGCTATCAGAAAAGGTAAACTGCCAGCTGGGGTGTTCTCACAGATTAATGTTTTTTTTTTTTTTTGTCAAAGCGCTTTTCTTTGTGTAGACGTCTCTCAACAGTACCTATTGCTTTCCACGAAAGAACAGGGTTACGAAATTGCGAGATCGGGCCTTGGCCTTTCCATTTTTGCGTTTGTTTCATATCAGCGACATATTTGCTGACACCGCATGGTACTACGTCATGTGGATTCTTCTGACGCTGTAGGTGTGAAATCTGCACTCGCTTAAAAGGTCATCTAGCAAAACCCGGAATGTTCTGCTCTAGTACGTTGAGCGCTTGCTAAGGCCCTTGAAATCGACTTGAGCAACGCATTTAGGTGGTGGCCTCATTTTAAAGATACCCACTGGCAGACGAGAAATGGTAGAGTGTGACAATTTGTCGCCCACCGTCGAAAAGAGCACCGAATCTGCGACAATTGCTTTGTTTCGTTAAGGCTACAGCAACTCGAAATGAGGGTCGAGATTTAAGGCATACAAAACGCAGGACAACCAAAGAAGACAAATTCAACAACCACGATTGAGTGGTGAGGCATGAGTATAGTCTAAAAATCAATACAGAAGGTCTAAAAGCGTCATATTCACACCTTAAAATAAACACGCAACTTTCAATCACGGGTTTAGTTTGGGTTCCTGTCGACTCAATATAATTAATAAGTACAACGTTTTACATGCATTGTTTTCGAATCGCATTACCACATTACTTCAAAAACCCCACGGGCGAGCTTTTTGCAAGTCGAAACCAAAGAAGAAACTAGAACGGATGATACAGTGGATTTGTCCTCCTGGGAAACAACACATGGGCGACAGCTGTCAAATGCACAAGTACGTGACTTGAAATCCGCTTTAACATACTCGAGGGAAAATATTACGCCCTAACATAGGCTCCCATGAGGACTTCCACATGCAAATCGGAAAAGCACTTTGGAACCGCTAAATATTTGCTCGGAAACAGTTATGCATAGGGACGTCGCGAGCTTTTGTCGAACCGTATTTTCAGGTCGAACTTTCGGGGTTCGACTGGTTCGACGAATCTCCGACCTTTTCACCAGATTCGACTGGTTCGACTTTGTGGACAGTGTGGCCAGACCTTAACACAGGCATACCTGGGTTTATAAAGTGTTGCTTACGCAAAGGGTTATTTTTATTTAATGAACAGTTGCAATTAAGAAAAAACTAATTCTAATCACTAAATAAGTTAATAACTTAATGTTTGTTTTACTGGATTACGTGAAATAGCCAACCAGTGCTGCCCCTATATCATTCCTCAGCCATCACCATGCAATCCGAAGCCAACTGGCCAGCCTGTCGCGCATGCGCACAGCAGTCGAACTTGAGTCGAAGCTTTGTGGAACTTGTCACAAGAAGTTCGGAAAAGTCGAACCTGGTTGAACTCGAACCTCGACCGGTTCGCGACATCCCTAGTCATGCACCGTCAAGCTGTATTATAGCGTGGCATAATACACCCTTTTCAAAAGTGCATCGAGCAACATTGGCGGTCGCCGTTGCTTGCTCACGAAGCGGGTGATTGGATCCGATCCTTCGCCGAACGCTGACGTCACACTCGTGTCCAATACACGCCCAGAGTATGTGAGCAAGCAATGGCGGACAGGCGTTGGTGCGGACTTTTGAAAAGGGATCTATTAAGAATATATAATTACAAACGGTTGCCCTGGCGAAAGTTCACGTATTGATACAAATTGTCTGCGCCGGTTTCTGGATGTTCGGCTGCTTGTAACTATTGTGGGGTGCTGAGCCGGTTATGACTTAACGTACGGCGAGGTAATTACGAGCTTTCCTACTACCAGAAAACTGCCTCAAATATGAGGCTGTTATTAGCCTTAATAAGTAAAAGCAGTTGTAGCATTGTTTGAAAAGATTAACCCTATTAAAATAGAAGTATAAATAAACATCAAAACTCACCATTTCGCAGTAGGGGAATACATGACTTCACGTATTATATGCATTCACAAATTTGTTTTCTTACCGTAAATTCTGAATTGGGTTTCTCAAGTTGTGGAAAGCAGCTAGTTTTCTCTGATTGTGGTGTCTATTGAAAAAAAAAATTCTTTGCTTTTTCTAGTTTCAAAATGTGCATAAAAAACAAACAATTTTGTCCAGGCATGCTTTGTTGCCCAGAAGAAGGCTCGAACGTGGGACGTAACAAATTAAATCTGTACAGGTTGTCTTGGGTGCAAGATTCTTCGTAATAAGGACAACCATTCAAGTTGACGGATTTATTTTAGCTCTTTCATTGGTCTTTTTATTATTTAGTCCGCATATGATGCATGTTCTCAGCGAACAAAACCATTTTACGAATTTTTTGTTGCAGAGTGTCTAGATGACAATGCACTGTAGGTAAAAAAGGACAAACTTCCTTGAATCCGCAGTGTGCACACAAAATATTATTGTCGTGGCGGAGAGAGCTACGAGTCCAAATGACTAAGAATGTATACTGTACTATTTCATTTTTCATGCGTATAACTGGAGGAGAATAGGGAAAACAGCTTGGAAACATATTCAGTTAAAATAACTGTCGAGCGTGTGGGTAAAGTTGACTTGACAGAGAAAGCATAAAAAAATTTCGGGACAAAGAACGTTGAAAGATGTATTCGTCGTCCCTTGTCCCGTGTCCCGCGTCTGTTTTCTTTTTTTTTTGTGTGGTGTCAAGTCAACTCCAAATTATGTCCGGTGTTCGGCAAACGTTCACAGCTGCAGAAAAATAAATTAAAATAAATAATTTGTGATACCAAGCCAAACCATAATTTGCCTTTTTATGGTACGTTGTAAAATATAATCTACGATTATTCGTTTTTGAAACATAGAGAGTTGAAACACTCGAAGAAAACCGGATTATAAAAATAACCAACAATGTTTAAACCAACCGAGAAGGGTGCTTTTGCTGCGACCACCCTTTTTTGCCAGCGAACAAGAAATGCACTGCAATTGGCTTTGCATCCCCCCCCCTCTTCTCTCCCTCTCCCCCCCCCCCCCCCCCCCCGCCTGGCGTAGTCGCACATCACCACGGACGCACGTCCGCGGAGAGGCGCCCGTCCCAAATCTTGTGCACCTCAATGCTCCCACGCAACTCGAAATAATTGAGAAATCGCTCCTAATTTTTGATTTAGGTAACGTATTGAGCAGAAACTTTGAAAACACGTTTTAATGTTTTGCAACGCGCTTCACATTTATAGCCTACAAAACAACAACAACGAACAAACGTTTTTTTTTTAACACCTGGCAGAATATTAACCAGAAAAAATGCACGCCAGTCTTGCTTTTTTATACTGTAAACTAAAATAGAGGGATTAAAGAAATCGGCAGCGACTTTTATCTTTAAAGTCCCATAACGGATGGAATGCAGGAGATAAGGAGCGATCGTAAAAGTTCGTTTTTAAGGCTTAAACATTCGCTTCGCGAGCGAAAACGATTTTTTGTTAATCCCGCTAAATTTTATACGGGAAAACTGAGTTGGTGTATCTGTCACGTGACGTGATTTTCCACGCTAAATTCAGCGGGAAACCGGAATTGGTGTTTACTCCACGTGATGCCAATTTCCCCACTAAATTTAACAAAAAAAAAAAAACTGAAGTTTATAGTATCGGCAACGTGACCTCCATTTTGCCGTCAAAAAAAAGAGGAAAAAAAAATTGATTTGTGCATTGGTCACGTGACATCAATTCACCCGCTAAATTTAGCGGGAATATGCACGGACGAACGGACGGTAAAATATTTTGGAACGAATATAATACGTTAAAATACATTCCGTACCCGTAACTTTACCTCGGCAGGAATTCGAAGCCGACTTCCTTATTTGAGGGGATCAGAATAACCGAACCACAAGTCCTCAGCGGTTTGTTCTGCGTTTTGATTTTGGCGGCACAGGTGGTATGCAGTTAACGATTTTGACCACACCGTCGACGACCTGGTAAAACAATTTCCTCGTTCGCTTCCAGTGAGTTGCCTAGGGTATAAAAAAAAAGAAAAAAAAAGTCAGGTTATTTTTTTTCGAGACATTCACTACAGTGCAACCAACCTCTGCTGCGCCGTCCTCGCGCAACGCAGCAGAGGCTGGCTGCACTATTTCTCCACGGGGCGCGGGGAACGTCGGGGCCGAGATGCGCTCTGATAACAAACCGAAGCTTAAAAACCCGTCGAATTTGTGCGGTTTTTCAGAAAGCCGTAAAACGCCGCGCGTGCCTTCTATCGTTCCGCAATTTATTGATTTAGTGTTTTTCGATGATGGTCAGCAAGTTTCTAATTGAAACCAAGCACTTAAGCACAATATTAAAAAAATGTAATTACGAAAAAATAATTAAAAACTTAACTATCCCAAACATTATTAATTTTCCTAAATGGGCCGCTGACCCAGGACCAAAACGACACAAGCCTTTATTGTTCCTACGCTGTAGTTCTCGCAATATCGATTTTGCCCACTTTTCGTGAAACACCTATATATTTAACTAGCGAGAAAAAACAACAACAACAACTGAGTATTACACATTCCTTGAACTTTTAAAAATGACTAAAGAAGCCCAAGTCAGAGTTAATGAGCGTGTCATACATAGCTGCATGAGTGTTAATGGAGGGCCATATTCTAAGTCAAGATGGTTCTTGGCCAGGTATAATTTTCGCTATAAGCTTAAAGGGGCCCTGCAAGGACTTTCTTACTGGTTTTTAATTTGCACCGAACCAGAGCGCACTGAACGTAGTAACTTAATGAAACTTCTCTTTTCTCAAATTTCGCTTTATTTTAAAAGTTATAGGCAAATTAAAATTACAAAAAAACAAGCAAAAAACAACCTCCTTCATGACGTCCTTGGTCGCTTGGGTGGCCGTGAACTAGAGGAGGGGTAGTGAGCTCAGCGAGCGCTCACGGCTGCCGCACTCCGTGTCGACGGCTCGAGAGGGCGCCACTAAAGCATGTTCTGGATAGGCTGTATGAAGCAAGCAGCCATGGCGGCTCGCATTGCATTTGCTGCGCGATTAAACACTAATTCGGCATGACACTTCATTGTCCACAAACGAAAGCAAACACGGGGTTAAGATCAGTTCAGAATGGGAGCCACTTCGCGCTACCATACCGCCAAACGGCCAAACCGCAAGCCAAACCTGCTTTTCGAAGGCCTTCGAAACGCTCGGAACCGGGACCTTTCCACGCTCGCCGCTCGTCAGTGCCTGATCCCACTACCCCTTTTAGTATGCGCCGCCTTTTCCACCGCTTGGTGGCGGGTATGTTGACGGGTCATTTCTTGTTTCCGTACTTTATAAGCTGCATTTGTTTATTTTCTGTTCTAAAATACTGAACAAAAACTACTTTCGTAAATAATTGAAACAGTTCGCGCCACTTATATTTTGTATTTCGACTAAACAGAAGTTTTAGCGGCTCTGACCAGTAGTAAGTCCAGGACCAAAGACGTCACATATCGCGCGCTTTCCGCACCGCGGGTCGCCCTCGTAGGTGGAGGAGGTTTCCACGTCGTCCGGTTATAATATGACGCACTGATATTTAGTTACTCTCTCCGTGCCCGCTGGCTTGCCCGAACCCCAAGAGACGTGGAAACCACAAAAAAGGTAGACGCTTAAATATGATTGCAGGGCCCATTTAAGATGAGAAGTGTTTATTGCAACGAAACTATCGCAGATTTCGGTCTATACTCCGCGGACGAAACATCTTTCAAAGTTGGAAGTTTACGCTGTGCTGAATATGTACAGAAACGTACTATAGAAGAATACGTTTTTTAGATTGTTTTATGACGAGACGTGACGCATTCGGTAAATAACAGAGCATGTTAATAATGACTTATGCACGAGAGAAGCTTCGTCGTGAGCTACTAAAGTAGGCATTTGTCAACGTGTGCTTTTTATGAGAATGTTCTACATGCGAACTGTGCACGAGGTACGCAAAATCCAAGGAAAATCTTTTCTTTTTCATACGAACTTTGCCCCTGCTGTCCATACACCGAGGGAAGGCTCCGGAAAATACAGTACTTACCATGACGACAATATAGAGAATCAGTTCTGCTCTCATCACAGACAGTGAATACAGACGTTTCCAGATTAAGCGCAATGCAGACCGATGTGCGTGTCCATCTATTTCTAGAAAGACAACTTGCCTAGCGATGACGCAGGAGCTGATGACTTGGCAGGTTATGAACATTTAAAACATTGTTACCTTTTGTTGTTTTGCTGGATGCGTTTCCTCTGTTTTGCAAGCACACATGAGAGCGTTTTAAAGGTTTCGGTTTTGTTGAACTATACATCAGTGATAAAATTTCAATGGACTCTACAGACCGGCACTTGGCGCTGAGTCACACTGCTGCGTTGGCGCTGCGGGAAGGGGGGGGGGGCAAATGCGCACACGATTCGCTTCAGGCGGATCAGGTTTTTGAGCATGCGCGCAAGATGCCCAGACCTGTTGTGGGCAGACGCGCGCAAGCTTGCTCGTAGACAGCCAGCGTTTTGGTGCATACATAAATGTCTTATATCAGTTCGTTCAAAAGCATGTAGAAATGTCAACAAATAGTTTGAATTCCCATTAAAACCGGACATTCAAGACGCCATTTAAAAATGTTGTCGGGTAGTCCAGAATGACGAATACAAATTATCTACGAACACTTGGAAAAAAAAATGTTTTGTAGGCTGGTCAGGAAACAAATTATGGAAACGTTGCGGCGTCATACGTCACGAAATACTATATTTTGGCGAACTTAACTGCCACGAAATTTTTGTTTTTGGCTGACGACGATTAGTTTTTTTTTTAACTGAGCTATAATGTTTGGTTACGTGCAAAAATTTAAATTGCATTGTTTTGTATTGCTTCCACTGTGAAGTTCAGAACTAGGAATGAGAAATCCTTCCTCTCAATTGCCCTTCCTAATTGATTCTAACAAAAAAAGCTAATGTTTGCAGGAACAGATCTCCTCCAAAAGATGCAGCAGACAAATTAAATACAATTATAAAATATCTGTATCCAAACAAACTGTAAAAATACTGAGAACGTAGGTTTTCATCTGGGCATTCATTAAGTATTTGTTGGGCTCGGCGAACTTACACGGAAACTTTCATAGCGGTTTTATTTTATATCTCATCATGTACTTCGAAAGTTGTTGAGGTTCGATCCTCCACCATTTAAGTTTCTAAAGTTTGCAATAATATAAAAACGGAGATTTATTTCTCTTCAAAATATGGGTAAGACAACATTTGTTTACAAAGTATGCTGAGGGTTTCATGAAAATGTACCCAAAAAGCGTAACGGAAGTGGGTAAGGACTTTGTGTAACGAAAGTGTAACAGATATTGTAACACGTAATTTTCGCGTTTACAATAGGGGGAAAATAAAATTAGTGCATAAATACACAGCAATCAAGGTTTTCTAGCAAGATCTAGTCTGGAAGCCGCCTTCGTTCAACTTCGGGGGTAAGTATGAATTGGAATATTAAGCATGCACGATTTCAAAACTTACTTCATTAATAGACTCAAAACACGCTGCATATTCTCACCTTGCGGAGTCGCTACAGGCCTGCAAGGTTCTCCTGTGGGAATAAACACACAAACAAACGAGTCTCAAGCACTATGATATTACGTTCGTTTTTATATATCTAAAATTAAAAAATGCTGATAGATTAATATTGACCAATATTAATAAAATTCTATGTTTATCTTTGCAATAAAATTTGTTATGCTTCCCCAACTTCTGTTTCCTCGTCACAATAACCTCTTTAAAACGTCGGCGTACTTTGTTATTCCCCAGATATTTTTAATAAATATGTAAATTGCAATGATCAGGAAAACATAACACGCAATCATTGAACCTGGAGTCAAGTACAAGTTTGGCGACAAGCCATTTTGTTCATTTTTTAATAAACATTTCCCTCATATTAAAGCAGTTTGCACTCTCAATTCAGTGGCATCTGCACAGTGATATAAAAATTCGACACCATCTTTTGGTTTCTGCTTTTTTTTCTCTAGGTGGTTTAACATTGTGCTGCGGCCACGATTACAGCGATGAAATAGGTGTGTAGAAAAGCAAAGAGCTTACTGAAAAATACTGAAATCCATAGCATTTTTAGAAGGTATTAACACTAACGACATCTCTTAGAGCGAATCAATAGCACGAGGCTTTAAATAAAGTAATCATTTGTGATGCAAGCAGCGAAAGTATTCTGATGGACTGGTTAGGAGCTGGTTTTTTCTCGCCGTCTCATGTATTAGATTATGCCATTTACGGTGGTGTCTTTTTCTCGATTTAGTACGACACTAATTTAAGGGTCATCTGGAAGCCAATGAAATTGAGCTCATGCTCTCCTCATCATCTTTCTCTTCTCTCGTGGCCGGATCGCTACAAACTCAACACGGCGTCAATCTGCATGAATGAGGGGCATTCGCAGGCATAGGTTTTATATTACTCCTCAACATGTCTCATCAGTGTGGTGTGGTTCAATATTTACAGCAATAATTATCTTCATAATAACCCAATCTGGGGTTGCTTGTCCACATGACATCCCAAGGCCAATTAAGTAGCCGGATTAATAATTTATTCCCCAAATATTTTATAAATACATTGCTCGAAATCTCCAAAAACCATAATAATGATTACACATTTAACGACAGGCCACAGACGATATATGTTAAAAGTCCGTTTTTTAAAATAATTTATTATTATATTTACGACAAATTGAAGCAGTAGAAACGCTCAATTTACTGGAAGCTTATCAGACTGGTAGAGCAACTTCACTCCGGCGCTGGGTTTCGGTTTTCTGTTATGGTCATTTACATTTACTGTGCACTCGCTGAGTACACCGCTGAAGTAAGAGCGGTTAACTAGAAAGGTAATTAGGTGCGAAGAAAGCAAATGATTAGGTCAGTGATAACAGCACTGCAAAGAAGCATAGAATTCGCTGAAGTGCTAAGCTATAAACGAATATATTTTAACAGCCTCTCCGGTGTTTGCCGTGCGGGCTCTGCGGCTGCTGCTCAAACGTACCGGCGGCCAGGTCACTCCATGCGGCGCGCCGCCATAAGAGGGCTTCTCTGGTGGCGTTTTTTGGAACTACACCGCGCGAAAGTCAATGGGAACCTCGTTCCTTGGAACTATGACGCGCTCGCCAGCAATGGGAGCCTATCCATCAAATTTCTGCTACAGACGACAGGCTTCGCTCCATTGGGACAGGGGAAGGTGCCGTTTGACGCGGCTTCAAAAGCTGAAGACGTCGGTTCGCTCCATGGGACAGTTAATGCTTTCGCATTAAAAGTGTTCGATCTGGCGAGCGCTTCAATCATCAGCCGTCGAAGAGTGGGGTGCATCTCGGGATATCCGTCACCTCCGCGACTTGTCCGCGACGTATAGGCATCCGTAGGGCCAAGCGTACCGTAGTTATGAGAATTTACGCTTGGTGGCGTCGACGCGTTACTACCTCGTTCTGGTCAGTAGTGCTGAAGGTTGTAACATATCACCGGGAGATTGCCGAAGCCGCCGAAGTCATGCGCGCTATGGGAACACCGGTATGGCTCGCTGCTCCTTCAACGAGACCACATTGTCGTGAGCAGCTAGAATACATCTGTTATCTCGCCGAAGGCGAAGATGCTGTGGGCGATGTCCTACCTCATGTTGTTGAACGTAACGGCAGATTAATGTGTGACATTGGTAGGAATAGACCGAGCACGCTGTTTACAAACAAACCCGCGTTTGCCCACACCAGGTGTGGGCTCTGCGGTGCAGCAACGTAATATCGAGAAGTGAAGCGTCTGCGCATGCTTAGTGCCGTCGACATGCGCCACGCATCTGCGTGACGTCAGGGCCGCGTGTTGGTCTATAGGCAATTACTGCCTACCTGATTTACCACCGACTGATCACAATGACCTAACTGGGCAAGGGCGGCCATCTTAACGGATAAATAGATATGTCTGGAGGCGCCATACCAGTGGGCATCCTTCATTTATTCAGGGAGCAGGCCGGAGTCCGGTGATGTGGCACGGCGGAGGCACCACTCGAGTATTTCACGCTGCGTATCGCATAATAGTGGTGTGACCACAGCATTGTCACGCCACCCCAAACGAACGCGTGCACTATGATGATTCTTATCGACATTCTTTGTCGAAAGGGCAAACACTAAACGAACGAAGGGGAGGAGGCATCGTCGTATAGAGGAAGCTGGCGCTGGTATTGACGGGACACGATTTTCCGAACGAAGGCACAAGAGCACGGAGAACACAACTGTACCATTCTCACATCGTCACAAAAAAAAACTACCAGAAAAAAAAAGCTCGCCTTGCCAAAATTTTGCAACGCAGTTTTTCTCAATGGTAAACACTAAATGAACAGAGAAAGCGGTGCAATTCGCTTCGAAGCGTACCGCTTTCATAGGTCCTCGCCCAAGCGAGGTTTACGCGCTCGTTCAAACGGGGGGTGCCTAGAGGTCTATTCACACGATGCCTCTTGTTGGCAGAATCTTGTGTCGCGAACTTCTGACAGGCAGCAGCGGCGGCACCGTGAACGCGGCCTAAAAAACAACGCTCTGTACTTTCAGACTAACACGTGCCGGACCCTCGACCACCGGGAGCCCAATCTCGGATCTGCTTCCGTGCAAGTCATCTTCCAATCCAGTCGAACCTAACCACGTCACCGGGTGATACTCAAGAAAACGTACTCATCGGCGGATCAGCTGAGGGCATACAGCCTTCCACGTCATCTTCAAGATCGGCAATCTTCAACCCCCGCAAGGTGGTGCTCGAAACCCGACGCTACAAAAAGAGCTGTTTTCCGCCGGACGCCGGCACAGGCAGCAGCGGCGGCACCGTGAACGCGGCCTAAAAAACAACGCTCTGTACTTTCAGGTTGGTTTCACACCCGTTTTTATTCGCCCATCTCTGTTTGCCGCTGCTGCTGCCATACAGCCATAGAGTGCGACTAGAACCATGAATGACGTGTGTTTACCGTGTGGAAAGTCCCTTCCCATTGATGGGCCTGTCGCGACCTGCTCTGAATGTTCCTACAGTTACCATTTAGGAGCATGCAGCGGGATATCTGAAGCCACCTTCAAAAAGAAAGGAGAAAGTGCTAGAGTAGAATGGAAATGCCCGACATGCCAAAAGGGCAAGCAGAGGAGTCAATCTTTCAGGGAAACTAAACCCTCGGAGACTGACATAACAAAGATGTTCGCTTCAATTAGTCAAAAACTCGAAATTCTCACAAATTTAAAGGTAACAGTAGACGGTATCGAGCAATCTGTAAAGATGATGTCGGACCAGTACGACGAGGTCATGTCCCAACTGGCAACTCAAAATGCTGACATCAAAGATTTAAAAGCACGGGTCACGAAACTTGAGGAGAGCAAAAATGATGTTTCCCAGTTGAAAGACGGACTTAATGACCTCGAGTGGAGGAGCAGGCGCCAAAATCTAGAATTTCATGGCATTCCGTTAACTAATAATGAAGACTTGCTCGAGAAGATAAACGACGTGGCAGCTAAGATTGGTGTACCAGGTCTCACAGAGCCGGAGGTGGTGTCAGCACACCGGCTCCCTCCGAAACTTGGAAAGGTTCCAGCAGTCATCGTTCGCTTTGCAAAACAGCAAACTCGAGATCAATGGCTCGATAGAAAGAATGAACTAAGAAAGCAGCGGTGTGAGATCTACATCCAAGAAAACATGACCCGGCAAAACAGGGAACTGCTTCGCGCCGCGAAAGACTGGGCGAGTGCCAACCGATTCAAGTATGCGTGGCATAAAAACGGAAAGATTATTGTGCGCGAAAAAGATGGAGATCGACCTTTTGTTGTTAAGAATGTGGATGACCTTGCGAAAATTCGATAATTCAACATTCCTGTTTGTCTAATATGTTAATTAAGGACATCTTGCGAGATGGCGACTGCCAACATTCTATTGCCGCGAGAACTTAAAACATTTTTGGGCGCTAAATGCGCGTCTTCACTGAAATGTTTTCATCTGAACACCAGATCTGCTAAAAATAAATCTGCTGATTTGGAGCTTTTTTGGATGAGCTGAATGTCTCTTTCGATGTAATCATGTTATCGGAAACTTGGTATAAATGTGATAGTGATGCTTTCAAACTTCCTGATTACAATACCCATTCCGTAAATCGGCCATCTCAGCGCGGTGGTGGTGTTGCCATGTTAATTCATAAATTAATGAGTTACGAACTTTTATCTGAGTATTGTCGCTCTACCGATGACTATGAGGTACTATCGATAAAAATAGATAAACATGTTGTGTCAGTATTTTATCGTCCCCCAGATGGAAACTTTTTGAAGTTTTGTGAATTTTTGGATGGCTTTTTTATGTTTATAGAAGAAAAACAGTACAACGTAATTTGGGGAGGGGATTTTAATATTGACATGTTAAGCGATAGTAGTTCAAAAAAGAATATTACTACGCTTTTTCAAGTAAACGGGTGCGTGAACGTTATAGATCAACCAACACGTGTTACTACCACGTCAGAAACGTTGATTGATTTATTCATTTCCAATTTTGAGCTATGTAAAATAAAATCAGGTGTGATAGCTTGCGATATCAGTGACCACTTTGCAACTTTCTTTTGTTTAGATGAAAATATAAGTAAACGTAAATACCCTAATCTTCACACTCGGGTACAAAGAATTACCAACGACAGCCTAGATCGTTTCAGAGATAGTTTGAACAGTGCAGACTGGACTCAGGTCTTGAACAAAGCTGACGCGAATCAAGCTTATGAGATATTTCTTCGAATTTTCAAAGCTATTTATGATAAACACTTCCCTTATGTAAACGTTAAGCGCTTCAAGAGAGCTCGAAAACCATGGATAACATCAGAATTAGTTGCAAAGATTCAAATAAAAAACAAACTATATCAATCTTTCATCAAAAGTAAAGACCCCGAGAAACTTAATATTTTCAAGGCATACAGAAATAGTTTGAACAAGGAATTGAAGAAAGGAAAAATTATCTACTATCACAATTTGTTTAATACGGTATCCCACCGCACTGATGTAATGTGGAGAAAGCTGAACACTGTTTTGAATTGCAACGTAACTCAAAGTAACATCGAATCAATAATCCATAATGACGTCGAATTGACTGGTCGTCCTCTGGCTAATGTGTTCAATGACTTTTTTATTAATTTAGGAGGGAATCCAAACATGGCCGATGCTTGTTCTTATATCCATCGAAACGTAGATGAAACGATCTATTTAAACCCAGTTACTGAAGAAGAGGTGGCCTCAGTATTCCGCACCGTCAACATTAGTCATAGCTGCGACGCCGATGGTATACAGATACGTCCAGTTCTGCACGTTCTGGACATCATCGCTCGCTATCTGACATATATCTTTAATCTTTGTTTAGAAACCGCCACATTCCCCTCCAAAATGCAGATAGCTAAGGTAATTGCACTTCATAAGAAAGGGGATAGAAATGATATAAACAACTACAGACCTGTGTCACTTCTCCCAGTGTTCTCGAAAGGTTTAGAAAAAATAATACATAATCGTCTTACCATTTTTATAGAAAAGCATAACATCATTACAAAATCCCAGTTCGGGTTTAGAAAGAAACTTTCTACAGAACTAGCTTTACTGGACCAGAAAGAATATATTTTACGCAACATAGAAGATAGGAATGTAGTCCTAGGCATTTTCATAGACTTTACAAAAGCATTTGATTATATTAACCACGAGCTACTCATTCGAAAACTTGAGATTTATGGTATCAGAGGCCATGCAGCACTCCTCATTAAATCATACTTAGAAAGTCGCCAACAGTTCGTTAATATTAGCGGCCATTTATCCGATACAAAATCAATCAAATCTGGAGTACCGCAAGGCAGTATACTGGGGCCACTACTGTTTAATATATACATCAATGATATCGTTAACATAGCAGAAAACGTAAAGTTTATAATTTACGCTGATGACACCAGCCTCTTTTTTTCAGCTAAAAATTGCAATGAAGTTTCCTGTGTTGCTAATAAAACCATAAAAAGTCTAGAAACCTGGGCTAGTTCGAATAATCTTATCATAAATAAGAAAAAAACTAAGGCGACCTTTTTTAGCCCCAGAAATAGGAATATCATCCTAACAAGCGACATTTTCTTAGACTCGTGTCCAATCGAAATAGTAAACACATTTAAAATTTTGGGGGTAATTTTCTCAAAGCACATGTCTTGGACCGAACATGTGGACTATTTAATTTCTAAACTTGCCAGAATAACTGGTATGTTACATAGACATCGTCATATTCTTCCTATTGGAGTTAAGCTAATTTTATATAACTCATTATTTTTATCTCACCTGAACTACTGTCATCTAGTCTGGGGTACCACCACAAAAACTAATCTGCAAAAACTGTTTTTACTGCAGAAAAGAGTGCTAAGGGTCATATGCAACGTGCCATATAATTTTCATACTAACGAGCTTTTTGTTGGGCTGGGTGTTTTGAATGTATTTCAGTACTATGATTTTAGACTGTGTGTAAAATATAAACAGGAATATCGGGATATAAACAGCTTTTTGATACGCTTAGCATCCCTTAGAAACAAACCTTTAACATATTGCACCCGCCATTCCGATTTCTGGGTAGTAGATGCATCTCGTACGGACTATGGTTTACAGATGATTCAAATAACACTGCCAACGTTTCTGAACAAAATGATCCGGTCTAATTTCGATATAGAATCTTGTAGCATGTGTGATATTAGGAGACATTTTTTATCAAAGTAATTATGTAATATCACTAACTCCCTCGTAGGTGTTTTTCTTTTTGCTTGCTCTTTGCTTTGATATTAGGAGATTTTTCTATCAAAGTAATTATGATTCCCTCGTAGGTGTTTTTTGTTTGTTCTTCGCCTTTATTGTTGTTCTTTTCCTTTATATAATTTCTTGTGTGTGCTTTTGCAACCGCTGTGTACCTGTGAGGGGGCTGAGGACCAGTCAAGCTGCTTAGACAGCTTTTTTCCTCAGCTCCCACCATATTTATATGGTAAATA
>JAZHYW010067004.1:0-10412 GCA_037355805.1 Ixodes ricinus
GGGGGACACTACCTGGGCATGTCTATTTTTGAACCGCTCCCTCAATCGGCATGAAATTTGGAGGTGGTGTTTGTAGCCATATAGAAGGAGGGCATGCAAAGTTTCAGCCCTGTGAACCAATTTTATGAGGTACTATACCCCCAGAACGTAGCTTTGTATGGAATCTGCTCAATGAATCTATCGTTGAGAAATGGTGTTGATCACTACATATCTTTCTGGTGGAATGCATACTGGAATACTGGTTGCCGGTTACTATGAAAAGAAATTTCAAGAAAATATGCATTTTTCAAATAAAAAAAAATTATGAAAGATTTTTTTTTTTTACATTTGCCAAGTTTTGCAAATTAAGATTTTTCATAATAAAGGAACATGAAAATGCAAAATCTAAGTTCATAGTAACCGGCTCGATAAAGTTTCGGCATATAATCCGCAAATATTAAGTCTCTCGGTAGTTTCATACTGAAACGATAGTTTTATTAAGGTGGGATTTGCTGCCAAAAGTGAAGCTGAGATAAATGCACTTGAAGTTTCAAGATGACGTTTTAAAATTTTCTTTTTGCATCTTAAATGTAAGAAATTCTTTTGAACAGTGTAGGTGATGTCTTCCTCAAACTTCTTCTGATATACTGACATTACTTTCAACTATTTTCACTTGTGGATGACGAGTGCTACGCAGTGCAGCACACCTCACCAACATATAAAGAATAATTATTTTTGACATTGTTTGTCAGTGCACATTGACAAGACTTTGTGAGAGTGTTCCTTGTTATCCATACATGCCAAAACTCTGCAGTTCTGAATATGAATTTTTGGAAAAAAGGTGGAATTCAGAGTGTAGTGTCCCCCCTTAAGTTGGTGCATCCTTGACTTATTTGTGGAAGGATGGTGGTGGTAGTCTATCGTTTCTTTTTGTCTTCCTTGTCTTTTTGTGTTTAAGTACTATCTTAAGCAGTCTCCGGTCGAATAAATTTCAGTTGTATCTGAGACTTCTTGTTTGTGATCTCCTTCTTTTGCCTCGGTATCATTTTTCTTCATAATTATGACGATTAATTCTAACTAGAAGGAAGCAATATCCTACATCACGGCGCTCCAGCATTGTGTTGCCACTCTACGGGAACTTAATCCCGAAAGATCGCCCATTTCTCTTTCCTGGCTAAACGTGTGAGAGATGCAAAACACCCAAAACAGCGTTCACCCCCATCAAATTTGTTTGATGTCTGTCGAGACCTAATCCAGCTGCATTCTCCTGCTTAGAAGGGAGTGAGTTAGATTTCTGAGGTTGGTAGGTCCAGAAGGAAATGCAGGGTCATGCCTCCAATAGGATTTAGTCATGCTTTATGTTACCGGAAGCAAAATCTTAATCTCTCAAATTTCACACTTTGGTTTGTGGTATGTTGTGGCTTGTTCAAGCTTTTTTTTTTTATTTAGTTATTGCATCGAATGCATGAGTTTATGTTACAGGGTACAATTCACACCATTCTCCTAGCACGTATGGCTTTATAGAGACAACGGCATGGAAGAGACCTTTAAAGAAGTGCTTTCAAGGCTTTGTAAAGTTACGTCGGGGTCTGTCTGCTTTGTGCCATCCAAGACAAGTGATAGGTATAGGTTTGGTGAGAAGTTTACATAGCAGCAAGGCCAACATCAAACTATGCGTAGTTCCGATCAAACAGCTAGTGTGGGTGGTAGCCTCGGATGCCCAGGCAAATCTGGAAGGTTTTGTCAAAACAGTCTTGCACACGTTACTCGAAAAAGTAATTGATTTTAATTACAATTACTCTTGGTTAAAAAGCATTTGATTTTGGGAAGATAAAAGTAATTGACCATTATACTTCGAAATGTACCGTCTCCGATCGTACGAGCTACCACAGCAAAACGCCGACCGGAGCAGGGAAAATCCCGCACGGGACACGTCGGACGTTGCCACGCCTTGGGAGCCGGAGTAATGGAACATGTCTCACTTTGTTATCGAAGGGGTGGACACAGGAAGATTGGACGCATTCCCCTTTTTAAAGTAAATCTGCAGCATGGCCTATTAGAATCACCGGCATGAGGGTGTTTACATAAAATGTGGGGCAACTTAAAAACTGCTGATGAAAGCTTTTAATTTTTTTTTTTACAGCAAAGCTGTTTATGGCTAGGTTTTTGTGGATTTTTCGTGTGCAGTGACTAAAAACTCTGCTCTCGCTACCGCCGCCCGCTCATGCCTTCCCTATATAAAAGATTCAAAGTAAATAACCAAAATAAAGCGTTGACGAATGCGCGTGCAAGATGCCATTTGTTTTAGGCTTTTGCTTCAGAGCAGCTGGGTGATTTCAGATAAGATCGACCAAAGGGTGGCTGGTCGAACATTTTTAAATCAACTGATGTTTTTATATGCCATTGTCTAGTGTCTGGTATAAACAAATCCACACTTAGTTTTGACCAGAAAAAAATTTGGGGACAGGAAAAATCGTAAGGCATGAAGAGGTGGACAGTTGCATTAACGCGCACTGATGGAGGGGGCACGTTTGAAAGTGAATAACTAAAAGGATAAAGTTAGAAGAATTCTAATACTTTTTAAAAACAAACTATGGGTACAGCTTGCTTGTAATATAAAGTAATAATATTTATTTAAATTTTATTTATTTTTCTAAAAATTGCCAAACATGCCTGCTCGAACGACAAATGGCAAAATTTGGAGGCCTGTATCTCATGAAATAATTTAATCATTATCATATAATTTGCAGGTAGTATTCTACTTATATATGGCTATTATTTAAAAAATAAATAAGGTATCTGAGTGATACGATAGTCGGGATATATTTAGGCAAACATGGAAAAAAATCAAACAACGAAAAATTCTGATGCAAATAAAACAAAAACACCACCTTCGATTTTTTTTAAATTTGGGTACCCTGTCATACTCTATTTCGGCATTCATTTCTATTAAAAACATGTTGCATTATTTTATTGAGAAAGAAGACACAACTCTCCAAAGTGGGGTCCTTTTTCAAAGCCTACACGTAGCAGTGCCCTATACAAGAAGTGACTCTGAGTTACAGTTTTATGAAACTAACGCACATCTTTTATATATTTTTATTAAGATGAGGCCATTGATAACTATAATAATCGTTCACACACTAAAATTGAGGAGAAACTACTGTGTACAAAGAGGTACCATATTACGAACTAGTGATCAGAAAGAAGGTCCTGCAGCCATCGGCCAGTGGGAACTTTGTTTACTTTATTTTCCTACGGCCCTATATGCTCCTCTCTTACCCTCTATCTCCATCTCTCTCTCTTATATCTCTCTTTCTTACACCGTTCCCTGCATTCTCCTTGATGCTTGGGTAATTTAGCAGTAGGTGTATTCAGTAGGATTAGTTATCAATAGGCACCATTTTCAAGAACAGTAGACGCTCAGGTATATAATAAAGTTTTCTCAAAAGATTTGCCGCTATATGACCCACGTTGGCCATGTCTATGCTCGCACCGCCCTCTCTTTGTCGTCGTTCCAAGCACTTCCGTGTTTAGTTTCCTTTCCTTCCGCTCTCCCAGGAAGGCGGTCCCATCGCGCGTGTCTACTTTCCGCCAGGTGGCGGTCCTGTCGCGCGTGTCTAGTTTCCTCCGGTCTCGGGGCGGGTCTGTGTCGTGGGCTAAACAGCTTCGCTGGCCATCCACCTTCACAGAGTGGAATTGCTCATTATTTTGTTTTCAGAAAACTAAGACTGGTGCTTTCTTTCAAGAAAAGAAAAAAATATATATATATACTTCTTACTTGAACAGTTCATAAGAAAGAAACGAACATACTGATCAAAAAGTGCACGAAAAACAAAGACAAAAAAAAGCATGCACGACAGACAAAGGCTTGCCTATTGTGCGTGTCTCTTCTTTGGTCCTCGTTTTCGCAAGGTCACGTTTCGAAATTGGAAATGCAGTCAGAAACTTTCATCCATCCCCTCAATATCAAAATGGGTAGCTTCCGAAAACCTGGCTCCCGAGGCGTGGCGCTCGAAGCGCCCCTGCGGGAATTTTCCGGCTCCCAAAGCGCTCCGCTGTGGTAGCTCGTATGTCGGAGACTGACCGTTATTTTCCAACCAAAGATTTGAAACAAACAGATATTTCTGCCGTTTCGAAAGTGGATCTTTCGTTTCGTCCATTATTGGATTTGAATCACCGATCTAGAAACTATACTTATATCTTCCCCAACCCACCAATTTCGATAGACCATCCTTCTGTCTGAGACTTGGTTCAATGATTCCTCAATAGGAAACTCGTAGAAGCACAGGGTGCTATTAAAAGAAAAGTAGTGATGGTTAAAAGTAATTTGAGTACTCCCAAAGAAAGATCGCTTTTGTGATTACTTCCTAGTAAATGTAATTAAATGATTATAAGTTTACTAAACAAAAGGTGGTGTGCTTCAAAGTGACAGCGACAGCAGCTTTAGTTTCGAAGACGGACGCCACGCCACAGGTCGCACCACTTAAAGTTGGTTGTCGGGCAACGCTTTTTTGGGAAGGGATTCGTCGGTAAAGCACCTGACGTCTCGTCTGCGTGTGTGCGTCTTCTCTCGAGACAGGGTGGTTTGGGCTACCTGGGTGGCCTGGCGGGTTCGCCCAGTGTCATGCAGCAGCTCTTCCCCCACCTCCCGCCCATGGGGGCCGGGCCAGTAGGTGCCTTTGGTGACACCGAGGGGCCGGGGGCGTCGCCCGTCACCGTGCCCGTCACCTCCTCGACGGGCGGGCCCAAGAAGCCGGCAGCCAAGCGCAAACAGGCCAAGAGCGGGGATGCGCCGGCTCCAAGGTGGGACTTCCTTGTTTAAATAAACTTATATTAGGTGCAAACAAGTGGAAGCTTGAGAACAACCTTCACAAACTCAGCTGGGTTTTCGTTTAACCACGGTGCAGTAGTGAATTGCCTAGAGAAACTATTCTATATTCAATCCAAAATAATTTGGCTGAAACCACTGTTCTCTTTGAATTCGATTCATACTCAAAGCCCACGATTCTCACATGCTTAATTCTTAAATGAAGATAACTTAGACATGTCTAATTGCTGTGGTTTATGTCACACTGGTGTGGAATCAATCTCGGACGTGGTTAATTTTCGTACAACCGGGCTTGTTTCTGTTTTCTTGTTGTTTTTCCAGGAAAAGAACAAGGTCTAACAAAGTGGATGGGGAGGGGGACATTGGTAAGTCTGCAAGACCAACCAGCAAGCTTCTAACTAGTCGGTTATTTTGCGGTAACAGTTACAGGTGTGTAAAGCACATTCTTCAAAATATGTAAATTTTGGGACCGTTAAACACCATTAATTTTTTTACACAGTGTAGGATTCCTATACGGCTGAACCTCACTGAACCTGATTACTTCGAACCATCCCCCACATCAAACCACTTCAAAATGTCTCCCAAGATGCAGTAAAAAAAAAAAAATTGCATTGAACAGTTTTATTTATTTATTTTTTTTTCAAAAATATTGCAATTTTTATGGTTTTGGATGGATTGATTGCGATTTCCAGACCAGCAACCTGCCCTGGAAGTTGGCCTTTCCTCACGTCAGAGGACTTTCGTCCTTTGTAGTGTGTAAAACCCAAGTTCCAGAGCAGTCCTTTCGCACGTGCTAATGCGGAAGCATTGATTTGAAGTCAGCAAGCTCAGATGTGTTATCTTCACTAATTAGATTTAAAAAAGAGGATGATCCGATTGACACGGTATGAAACACAAGAAATGGGAAAGTCAGCGGCTATTTTGACTGCATAACCATTTAGACTAAGTAATTTGTTTGCGACGAAAGCTAAGAGTTATTGGAGATGGAGCACACACTTGTTTTATTGTATTTTGTTTTGCATACTAAGTGCATATTGTATCTGAAACTCGTTTGGACAGCTTAAAATCTGTGTGGTATGCAGCCTGACTATAGTCCGTTGCAAGTCAAGAAGGTAGGGCGAGGTAAGACGGGCCGTGGAGGAGGAAGCAGACGGAACGCTAAAGAGAGAAAGAAGGTTTCCCCCTCTCTTCTCCAGCGTTCCGTCTGCTTCCTCCTCTCCGGTCCGTCTTACTTGCATTGAACTATAGAGGCGGAGAAAGCTTTCTCGGTAGAGAGCAGTGCGCCAGATATCGGGATGTTGCACGTCGGCAGTTTATGTAGCGGGTGCGGTGCGTATTGCAACGTTTCAGACGAGCAACGACTGGACGAGATTGTCTGCGGTCAGGAGATTACAGCTCACGAAGGTGCGATCGTTGCCCTCAAGGTACGCTGATCATTATACCGATCATTATACTGGTTCCAGAATCTCCGACTGTCGTTTCCGCTTTGTGGGGGGGAGGGGTGGTAACGGCTGTGCTCGATTGCCCTTTCAGCTCCACAAGCACTACGTGTTTTCGAGCTCCACCGACAACACTGCCAAGCGCTTTGACCTTCTGGTAAGAAGAAAGTCTTAGACATTTCAGCCTACCCTACCGAACTATAGCTATGCACTTGGCTGAAAAATGGCTTGCACTAGCTATGAAAGCCCCTCGTTTTATGACATGGTCGTCATTCTGACGACCACCAGCTGTGCGTGGTACTGCCTCTTACTTGCTGCTGCTGCTACAAAAGATTTAGAGTAGAACTAAAATCCCAGTGGCTGCCGTTGCATGCAGTGCCGAGGTTTTGCTTTCAACAGTGGCTAGAAAAGATTTTTATAATTTTAAAAACCCAGACTCACGTGGCCATATTGTACAACGACCACCAGCAATGCACAACGTGGTCATCACTGGCGATATTGTGTAATGCTGGTGGTTGTCCAACCCTGGGCAAGCAATGGAAGGCAATCAAATGTGGCAAACTCAGCAAGTGCTGAGTTTGAGCGTGTCTGTGTGGAACTGTTGCTTCTTAGGGAGCCAGTGAGGCTGATGCGAAGTGAGGTGCTGTTACCACCGCCAGTGCCTTTATTTCCAGGACCCAAGCCAGTCTGTGGTGTACAAGGGAAGCACAATGACGGTGAACTCCCTCGAGGTGCACTGCCCAAAGAAGCTCCCTACCCTGCTCTACACGGCGTCCCTGGACGGATTCCTGCGCTGCTTTGAAGCCGACGTAGGTGGAGCTGGTCTTTCTTTGAGGCTGTATAGCCCGCAGACATTTTATTAATTTCCCACGAATAGGAGAATTGTACGCCAAATCATTGTGGTGCAAAGTACCGTGGGTCCAAGGTACAAATAAATGAAATAAGTTAGGGTGGTGGACGTACCGAACTGCCGAAGGGTACCTGGCACGAGCCATCAAGGGACTGCGGATAAACTTGAGTCGCCCCAGCATTTTTTGGCAAGCAATCGAATTCCCAGATCAACACGATAAGCCTCTGTCGAATTGCGGGCAACTTTGCCTTTATTCGAACCTGTCAGTTGGGAATACGTAGGCAGTTTCCTTTCCATACTGTTTTCACCTGGCGTGTTTTATTTTTTATTTCTTTCAGTCTGGGGAATGTGTGCAGGAGCACAACATTGAGATCTCCATTGTGTGCTCTGCCCTTTGTTGGGGAAAGATCTACCTCGGCCTCCAGACGGGGTACGTCGCGGTCTTCAATCTCAAGGTGAGCCGCCCTCTGGTTTTCGTCCCGATTCCGCAAGCAACATTTTGGTCAACTTAGGGGTTAAAAAAACGCTGGGAAATTTGGGGAAAAACATTGCAAGAGTCGAGGGAATAAGGGGAGAAGCATTACTTGTTTACCTGCTTTCATAAGCTCCTTCGTTCGGGAGTTCCGAGGTCTATGGACAGCAAGCGATAACCGTACGAGTGCTGATCGCCGCTCCAAACATGTTTTCATTGTGTCGTTTCTATCCTCCATATCTTACCCCTGCTACAATTGCTGGAATCGCCCCATGGCGCACAACACGCGTCTGCGACTTTGTTATTACCGCGTCCTGAGAAGTGGTTCCTCGACGACGTCGCTGCACGTGTCACGCCGCTGCCGGGCGCCACGGTCTCAATGGTGTCGCAGCGACAGTAGTCTATAGACTACCGTCTGCCGCATAGACTACCGCACACCAGTTGTAGGCACGTTCCATGCACCATACTAGAAAGTTAATGCACAAAGCAGTGTTCGGCTAGGACACGTACGTAGACAACCCGTACTGCAGTCTCTGCCCGTCCAAACGGGAATGGCACACCAATTCAAATCCACTCCGCAGAGCCAGAAGGTGCAGGAGACGTTCTACTGCTCCAACTGCCCGGTGAGCCGCATCACCACAGCGACGGAGGGTGCCCAGAAGCTGCTGTGCACAGTGACCAACGACGGGAGCATCACGATCAGGGACCCCTCCACGGGGCTCCTCTTCCGCTGCCTGGACGGCCTGGTGCAGCCGCCCTCCTGCATCGCCGTCCACAACGGGAGCCGTGTACACCACCTCCGCGGACCGCACCATACGCACGCACGAGCTCAGGGTACGTCTGAGAGCCCTTGCCCTCCCCTGGGAGGTGTCGACCTTTTGGGATTCGAACGTGGGACGTGTCTTAAAGGGAAACTGAAGCGGTTTTGTATTTGAGGAAAAACACTCGAATCGTCCTCGTTTGGCCTCCAGGATCGCGGATGTTGGGATTATTTTTTAAGTTGGTGTACGGAGGCTGCAGAAAGTAATTTTCAAATGCCGCCGAAGCCCCTCCTTCGTGGAGCATGACGTCATATCGGGATTTTTAAAAATCTCTGCTCTCTACCTTCTCCAACGTCTATCAAAGCTATGCATGTGCACTCTTGGTACTGTCATAAAAGGTCAGAAAAAGACATCGCGAGTGGTGCCTGTGCGGGGGAATACACCTGGCAAGTTTTTCGATTGCACGCGCTGCTCCACACGAGCGACACGCGCCTGGCGGCCGAAAGATCCTTTTTATGACGTAACGACTGGTCAGAGGGTTTTCGTGTTTTCTCACGTTTATGTTACATCTTCGGGGAAATTGAATATGATATTCAGATGCACAGGATAAAAGCTACACTAGAATCAACCTCTATCTCATTTTTTTAAAGAAGTGTTTCGGCTTCTTTTTAAGGCCAGTTAGCACACTTACGACCGCTTACGATTGTGCGCCTTAGAACGGGTACTCCAGCGTTTTCTTCGTGGCTCCCAATTTGCCTGAAAATTCGCTAAACACACCAACAAACATCGCCGAACTACTAACCAAAATATTAGGCCAAAATTAAGTTTTTTCACAAAGTTATAAATTTACAATTTTGGTCCTCACCTTGTGTTTTCAAAATAAAAGTCTCTACCGGCCACGAGAAAAAGGTTAGTCAGCAAAGGCAGGGGTTCACTCTTTGGACCGTAGACTTTGTTTCCAATTGACTACAGAAAGCTTCATGGTGTGGAATGAGCGCTTTGTGAGCTTGCTCCAGCACCCACGCAGTAGCACGAAACAATTGCTCGGCATAGCCTATCTTTCGACTGCCCGCTCGACCTGCAAGCTTGCCTTCCCCTGACGTGACGGCGCCAAGAAGCGTGGGTTTATTTGAACATTGGTTTTGGCATCGATTTCATTTGCCATTTTCGCCATAACTATTCTTAACTTCGCGATACTAAATAGCCTACCGGAAAGGGTAAAGGCCGGTGATTTCGTAGAGTATAGTTACCGTAAAATTTCGAACCAAGCGCCCCCACCTGAGCAGGAGCCCCCCCCCCAACTTCAGTGCTAATTTCACATTTCCTGCGCCCGTTCGGGAAAGCGCCCCCCGCCCCGCTCTCCGCACCCGTATCACGCGCCCGCGGCTGGCTGCGCCCAGGCAACACTGGCCTGCGAGTTCAGTCCAAGAATCCAATCCAATCCAATCCCTGCTTTGCAGCCCGGTCGCCCCACAGTGGGTAGCCCGGTGCCCGGTCACTACGCGCCTGTCGCTTTGTTTTGGGGGTGTCAGGTCGGCTATGCATTCTTACACAGTGGCAAGGAAAATCAAGGTCGTCCAATGGCATTGTAAAACAGGGAAAGACGTACACAGACGGTCTTCGACACATCAAGCTGCGTCCGGAGATGCGGGAATGGAGGCAAGAATTTTGACAATTTGCTACAGTCAAACTACAGGAAAGCTAAAGTTCTACGAAAGCTAAGTAACGGCGCGCCAGTGTGCAGTAAATACGTGGACGACGCGCTTTTGAATACCCTGGAGCGCAAAAGTAGCGCAGAATGAGTCATTAGCAACCCGGCTTCTTTCTGGAAGAGGCTATCAAAATAGCCAACGGCATGCAGTTGGGAAACATCGCAGAATGCTGCGAACTTTTTTTGCGGCTGACTCTGAGGAGTGCGGAGGTGTTTTTGAAAGTGATTAACACAGCAGTGACACATCTTTGGCCTAATAAAGTCTAAGGGTTCTCGAGAAGATAAATAAAATATTAAATCTGTGTGCACTGCGCTTTTTTTTTCTTCTGGCTGGCAAACTGGTCGTCGTTTAGCCATCTTAAGTTTTGG
>JAZHYW010067007.1:0-59567 GCA_037355805.1 Ixodes ricinus
AAAGCATGAAAGGCAGCTTCAGATCAGCCACTTAGGGTGGAAGTTCTTGTAAAAAAACTCAGTTGACAATGGAGCTGGATACAGGAGCGGCGGTGTCTGTGATTTCAAAGCGGCAGTACCACGAGAAGTTTGGTCACACGAACCTGAGACAGACGTCACTTCGGCTGCGGACGTACACCGGAGAAACGGTTCAGCCATGTGGCGTTATCGACGTTGAGGTCTCACACAACGGGCAAACGAAGCTTCTACCATTGTATGTGTTGGACCAGGTCGGACCACCACTACTTGGACGAGAGTGGTTGCAACAGCTACAGCTCGACTGGAAGGAAGTGGCTGGCATCAACACGCTTCATGGAAACAAGAAGGGACAGACGCCTGTAGACAAGTTGCAGGAGATTCTGCACAAGCATCAGGAAGTCTTCTCAGACGAATTGGGGAAGATCTCTGGAGAAGAGGCAAGGCTGTTTCTGAAAGAAGGAAGCCAGCCCAAGTTCCTGAAAGCGAGAAGCGTTCCCTTTGCGTTACTGCCAGCAGTGGAGGAAGAACTGACGAAGCTAGAGGCCATGGGTGTCATCACACCTACAACTAGCAGCGAGTTCGCAACTCCAGTTGTGCCAGTGCCCAAAAAGGATGGCTCCATAAGATTGTGTGGAGATTATAAAACAACAGTGAACCAGGTCTTGGACGTCGAACGGTACCCCTTGCCAAGGGTGGATGAACTTTTCGCAGGGCTGGCTGGTGGTCAAAGTTTTTCCAAAGTTGACCTCAACAGAGCTTATCTGCAGGTTGTCATGAACGAGGACGCACGGAAATTGCTGACAATTACAACGCACCGGGGCTTGTACCTGATGAACCGGCTGCCGTTTGGAATTGCGTCGGCGCCTGCCGTCTTTCAACGAATCATGGACAACATGCTGAAGGGCATCCCTGGAGTGACTTGCTACTTGGACGATGTGCTAATCACGGGCAAGACTCAAGAGGAGCACCTTCAAAGCCTGGGGGAGGTGTTCAAGAGGTTCGCTGAGCGGGGTGTTCGCATCAAGCGCGAAAAGTGTGTGTTCTTCCAAGACCAGCTCGAGTACTTGGGGCATGTGATAAGCCGTGAAGGAATTCGCACGTCCGATGAGAAGGTGGCTGCCATCATGGATGCACCAGCGCCTGAAGACGTGCAGCAGCTGAGATCACTTCTGGGAGCCGTAAACTATTACGGCAAGTTCGTCCCGCAGCTAGCAACTGTAGTGACCCCCTCTACAGGCTGCTACACCAGGATGTTCAGTGGTCTTGGGACCAGAAGTGTAACGAAGCGTTCAAGAAAGTCAAGGAGCTTCTTGCCTCTTCGAGGGTGCTTGCGCACTACGACCCAAAGGCACCATTGCAGCTGGCATGTGATGCATCGTCCTACGGCGTAGGGGCGGTACTGTCTCACATTGCGAAAGATGGAACTGCTCGACCGGTGGCATACGCATCACGTACCCTCACGTCAGCTGAAAAAGCTTATAGTCAGCTGGAGAAAGAAGCCTTGGCTTTGCTCTTCGGAGTGAAGAAGTTTCACTTTTACCTCTACGGTCGCAAGTTCTGTCTCGTGACAGACCATAAGCCACTTCAAACCATTCTTGGACCGAAGACTGGTATTCCGACACTTGCGGCAGCTAGACTGCAAAGGTGGGCAGTAACACTATCGGCATACAACTACTCCCTGGTATACAAGCGCTCAGCCGAAAATGCGGAAGCGGATTGTTTTTCGAGACTGCCTGTGAACACACTTGCAGAAGAAGCTGACGAAGAGGAGTCTTTTTGCTCACTGCGGTTGCTTTCCCTACCAGTAAGCAGCCGAGACATTGCCAAAGAAACTGTCCGAGACCCTCTGCTCAGTAGAGTGTTGGAATATGTCCTGAAGGGTTGGCCGTCGTACATGGCAGATCCCGCGCTGAAGCCGTTCTTCCAGCGTAGCACAGACCTATCGGCACATCAAGGCTGCCTGTTGCTGGGACTAAGGGTCGTCGTGCCGGAAAAACTGCGACATCTGCTCCTGGAGGAGATCCACGAGGGACACCCAGGGGTTGTACGTGCTAAAGAACTAGCCAGGAGTTACTTCTGGTGGCCAGCGGTGGACACCGATGTTGAAAACTACGTGAAAGCCTGTGAGCAGTGTCAGCAGCAGCGTAACCGGCCAACGCAGGCCCCCTTGCACCCTTGGGCGTGGCCTACGAAGCCGTGGCAGCGTGTCCACATCGACTACGCGGGGCCCTTCAGAGGTAAAATGCTGTTAGTGGCCGTGGACGCTCACTCTAAGTGGCCGGAGGTTTTCGTAATGCAGTCAACAACATCGGGTAGCACGATTGAAAAGCTGCAAGAACTGTTTGCACGTTTTGGAAGTCCGGAGACATTGGTTTCAGACAATGGCACACAGTTTACGTCACAGGAATTTGAAGATTTCATGAAAAGCATTGGCACGCGCCATGTGTTGACAGCACCGTACCACCCGAGCACTAACGGGCTGGCCGAAAGGTTCGTGCAAACCCTCAAGGCTGCTTTACGCAAAGGAGTGGCCACCGAGTCTCTACAACAAACGTTGAACAAGTTCCTGTTGAACTATCGCAACATTCCTCATTCAACAACTGGGGAACCACCAGCTGTTTTGTTGTTGGGGAGATGCCTCCGCACAAGGTTGGATGTTGTTAAACCGGCCATAGACGCCAGGGTGGCAAGACATCAGTTCCGTCAGACGACACAAAGAAGGTGCCGGGCACGAGTGTTCCAGGTCAACGACCAAGTGCGAGTGTTGAATTTCCGACCAGGGAACAAATGGTTGAAGGCCACCATACTGGCCAGAAGTGGACCAGTCTCTTACAAGCTGAAGGTACAGCTTGATCATGGTGTGGCCATCTGGCGCCGTCATCAGGACCACATCCGGCATGACACAGACCAAGAGGAAGAGGTACAAGAGGTACCATTTCCCTTGCAGGAGGGCAGAGTCGATGCTTCACCTCCGCCTTCAGGCCCATCAAGCCCAGTGCAGCTGACAACAGGACCAGCTGCAAACACTCAAGCTGGCGGCAGCACCGTGGGGCAAACACCGGTGACTCCAATACGTCGCTACCCAGGAAGAGTGCGCCGTCCACCAGAGCGCTACTCACCGAACGTGTGAACTGGAACTGGGGAGGGGCCTTACAAATAAGTGTGGGGGAATGTGGTGTTTGACTGATGTTCCTTTCTGGTCTGACAACCCTGTCAGACTGGCAACATTGGGCCGGCACCCGGGATGAAGAGAACATTCTGGAATGTCGTCGTGTGGCTAGGTTGTCATGTAGCCGAGCACGCTACTCATCGTTAGATTTTCTGTCATTAATAAAGTGTTGCACCTACCAATGTGCCTAACTTAGCCAGGACCACAACACCGCCTCACCATTTGTTATTCATGTTATTTTGGTGGAGGTGCGGGTATTGCATTCTATTCCCGTTAAGCCCCCTGCGAAGACATTCCGGCTAAGCGACGTGCTCAGCCCCGGAAGGCTACCCTTCGACGAAGACGCCGGAGCCCGATCGAGCAATCGTAACCTGAGGTCAGTCCTCCGAATTCGGTCTCTTGCCCGAGAACCGGAAGAAGATCCCGACCATGACCGTCCCGCCATCGTCGTCCTTCCGTCGCTGCGCGGACACCTACTACCTTTCTCGGCGTGATCTATTAGGACGTTGAAGACTGCATCAACCAGTGCAATCGCGTGGCCCGCCACAACGGGTTGAGTGACGAGCAGTGCCTGCAGAACCTCTATTTCTCACTGGAAGAAACTCCAAAGCGCTAGTTCGAAATCCACGAAGCTTCCTGACTTCGTGGGACATCCGCAAGAACGAGCTGACGAGCACGTTCGCCAGTCACCACCAAAGTGAGCTGGACGAAGAGCTGCTGCAATCGAGGACCCAGGGCCCCATTGAGAGCGTCACGAGTTTCGCGGAAGACGTCCCGCGCCTGAGCTCCCTCGACGACCCTCAGGCCACAGAGTAAAAGAAGCTGCGTATTCTGATGCGTGGCGTGAAGGACGACATCTTCGCTGGACTCGTTCGCAACCCACCGATCGACCGTTCAAGAGATTCGTCACCGAGGCGACGAACATGGAGCGTGCCATCCTGGCAAGGGCAACCCACTACCAGCGGCACCCCGGCGTAGTTGCCCCCTCGCCATCGGGATTGGACCACGGCTCCAGCCTGACTGGAATTCGGGAGATGATTCGCGACGTCGTACGTGAAGAGCTAAAGAAGCTGCTGCCCACTGCTGGACGCCCGGCCTCACTGTCGCTCGCCGAGGTCGTCCGAGAGGAGGTTCACCGAGCCTTCCAACCAGAAGTTCCCATCAACACGATGACGCCAGATGAACCGAGGTTGAGCTACGCCGGCATGGCCCGACGACCACCGCAAGCTAACCGCCAGGCCACGGCACCACCCCGACGAGACCCTCCGATGCCGCAGTATCCTCGACGCCAGGAAGGACAAGTCCAGTACGTCCGCCCGGAGCGACCCTCGCCGAGAAAGACCGACGTATGGAGGACGGCCGATCGACGCCCGTTGTGCTACCACCGCGGGGAAGCCGACCATACCTACCGCCGTTGCCCCTACCGGCAAATAGGGCTGCGCGGCTTCCACCCAAACGACCCACGCCCACGCTACGGTGAGCGACCGCAGCAGATTGAAGAGTACCTTCGACGACCTCAGTCTCCCCACCTGCACCTCGCTGCGGTTCTCGGTCACCGTCACCACGACGTCCAGCTTCGCCGACGTACCGACCCCGTCGTGAGAACCTGTCGCCCCGGTCTCGCCGGGAAAACTAAGCGCGGCCACTCCCGGAGGTGAAGTTGCCGTGGACGGACGACGTAAATAGCCTGAAGCGGGAGCGTCCGACGTAAACGCCGGAACGCTCCCACTTTCCCGATGCCACGTATCGTAACGATGCTCCTGCAACGGAGCGTCGCTCCTGCCGCAGATCAAGTGTTGTTGTACCCGTCGTGACCGAATGCAGCTACCTGCGGCGAAGTTGTTCTGGAAGGCAACCTTCAATTGCTCCTGGAAAGAGGAATAGGCGTCGCAAGAGGAGTAGCTGAACTTCAGGATGGGTGGACTGTGGTCGTCGTGACGAACTTCCTACAAGGAACGCAACACATCACTAATAGGTGCAGCTGTGGGCCACGTCGAGGAATTCCGGAACTCCGCCGAAATCGCCGCGATTACTGAAGAATCCTCGCCACCTCAGCAAGACAGTGTGTCGCCAGCGCAGCGTCGACATTGACCCTAACCTTCCGGGCACAAAACGGCGGCAGCTGATTAACCTCCTCGCTGAATACCGCGACTGCTTCGCGACGTCGTCGAAGGTGCGCCAAGCCGCCGTTGCAAAGCAGCGCATCGTTACCGAGGACGACGCGCTCCCTGTGCATGAATCACCGCACAGAGTCTCCGTAAGAGAAAGATAGGTAATCCAGGAGCAAGTTCAGGAGATGCTGAACGACAACATAATCGAGCCCTTCAGCAGTCCGTTGGCCTCTCCAGTCGTACTGGTAGAGATGAAGGACGGAACGCTTAGGTTCTGCGTGGTCTACCGGCAGCTGAATGCGGTGACGAAGAAAGAGCGTCTATCCACTGCCCCGCATCGACGACACTCTAGACCGGCTGCGCCATTCTCGATATTTTTCATCGATGGACCTGAAGAGCGGCCACTGGCAGATCGAAGTCGACGAACTGTAACGAGAGAAGAGAGCCTACGTCACGCCGGATGGACTGTACGAGTTCAAGGTGATGCCCTTTCAGACTAAGCACGGCGCCAGCAACTTTCCGAGCGTGTCATGGACACCGTACTTACAGAGGCAGAGGTTGCAGAGCCGTCTCGTCTGCCTTGACGACGTCGTAGTGTTTTCAAGTGACTTCGACGAGCACCTGCGACTGACTCCGAGCTGTTCTCCACGCCATGCAGACCGCCGGAGCCAGCCTTCAAGCCGTCCAAGTGCCGGTTCGCCTATGACGAACTGAAGTTCCTATGGCCACGTGGTGCGTAACGAAGGCGTCCGCCCAGACCCCGAGAAGACTCCCGCCGTCGCGGCATCTCCAGCGCCGACAGAGAAGGAGGCCGTGCGAAGATTCCTTGAACTTTGTGCCCATTAACGACGCTTCCATCGGGACTTCGCTAAAAATTCCGCACCGCTCACAAACCTCACGATGGACGCCGAGAGAATGATTCGAACTCCTCGGCCCATGGGCCGAGGAGCAGCAGCAGGCATTCGACGAGCTGAAGCAAAGACTCCAGCACATCCTGTTCTTGGACACTTTGATCAGGATGCGGAAACCGAGATTCACACGGACGCTAGTAATGCAGGACTTTTTGTATATATTTTAAGTGATCAATGATCGGAGATACAAGGGTGCATTCGATGTCTGGTATCCTGTTATTTTGTTGTAACTGCAGGTATCTTTGTGAAAGTTCAGTGATGGCTGTAGTCTTCCTTAGAATTTTCGGTGTATGAGGATTTATGGAAGCAAATAAAGTAAATGATTTTGAGATGTCCCTCTTTCTGTGTCTTTCTCTTGGACTAAAAGTTTTGCTTTTTGTGTCGCAGCCTCGGGCACTGAAAAACGATAGCCAATATCCGCTAGCTCTCCTGCACCCGACTGTTACCAAGCGAGGACCAAACAAAATAAACCCTAAGATAAGCAAGAATTGGTTACCGAGAGCCTGGTCCTCGTAAAGGTATTGTTTTATACTTTTTCTAGAATTTCCCTATTAGAAAGTAAAAAAATCCCACTGAACGAAAAAAAAGGAACGCCATTCCTTCTTTCGTTTCCGTAAAAATATAACGAGTTCCTGTTTGAGTCGCATCGATGCAAAATGAAACGGCGGCATTCCTTCGTTCCTCCTAAAAGGAACGCATTTCAGGGATGCCGTTCCTATACTTCGTTTCAGCTTGGGTCCAGACGCAGCCGATGCTACGAGCGCGAGCGTGTGGCCCTGAACAGTGCTTGCATTGCACGAGCGCGCGTGCTTGGCAGGGACGCTGAAAGCCCCGGAGCTCGCGCTTGTAGCATCGCCTGCGTCTGGACCCAAGCTGAAACGAAGTATAGGAATGCTGTTCCGTACAACATCGGTTGTTTTTTATTAAAGTTTGAAAGAAAAATAAAAGAGAAAGCAAAGGTGATACACCATAAAACAATACGGTGCAACGCCCTTCATGAAGACTGCAAACAATCGTTGCAGCATTTTACGAGACTGTTGACAATCTATCCCAAGGTGAGCGAACTATAGTTTGTTTTCCAAACATACACAGCTGGGTTTTGGAAAGACATATCACTTTTACCGGGGAAGCTTGGTAGGAATGAATTTATGTGGAAGTTCGGGTCCGTTTTTGAAGAAAAATCAGGGATACGACACAGTCCCAATGAAGAAAACAACAAATGCATTTTAGTACTAGGGCTGGACGATCGGTCGTCTGTAACCTGCGATTAATCTATTAATCCTTTAATCGCGATTAGTTTTTTTAATTGATTGGACCTAAAACCGGTACAAAATAAACATTATTTTTGTGTTTTACTGGCTGACATGTTCTCTATCTCTAAAACGCAAGCATTATCTTGTTCGTCGGTGGGAAACTAAAAAAAGTTACGACATCATCCGTCACGAGTTTAAAGAGGGCTGGTTCCAACTGCGAAGGCCGTGGGTCAACATTTACGACACGCAGAAGCGCGGCAACCTGAGCAGAGGATTTCATTGATGGCTATGGTAAGGCACGGCCAACTGCACTTAACCTAACAGTTCACTCCAGTAACGAGGCAGAAGCGACAGGGTTTAGAGCTCGCTTCTTCGGTCCCCTGTTGTCGACGACCGCGGACATATTTTTCATAATCCCTCGTTGAGGAAGGTTTCTTCATGATGACCCAAGTAAAGTGTTTGCTACTATCGACTTTGTCTATCCTCTCAAAGCAGCCGATTATTGCATATTTTAGCCATCTCGTTGTGTCGCTCAATGACGATCGAACACGTTTTCGAATTGTCAACGGAAAAACCTGGGTGTTTCGCTATATCGTTCCTGAGCAGACGTGACGAATGGTGAACTGCGGTGGCGATCGCAGTGCTTCCTCGTTCATCAGATAGTACGGGTCGCGAGAAAAGTAACGCGCCTCTCCAAGTTCAGAGAGCTTCTCGGCCCTCAAAGATGATTGTGAAGACGCAAAAAAACTCTCTCATGTCGAATAATGTCAGAAAACTCCTATGCCTCCCCAGCTGGGCTAATATGTGATTTCTTTGTACCTTACTCGACTTCAGTTGAGTAAGGTAAAGTATTAAGTTTTTTAGAGCTGAAAATGTACGTTGCGGAGTTGATCACTGGTAAGCATAAAGAGTATCATTTTGGTGATACTATTTTTGGAATTTAAAATTACCGACTAATCGTATAATTAATTTATTAAAGTGTAGCGATTCGTTTTGTAAAATATTTTAATGTACGCCTAGCCCTACTTACTACCTATTCCATCGAATATCATACAAAGATCCCGTATAAAAAAATAGCCTAATAATTTAGTAGGTATACAAGGGGAGATTACAATTACAAGGGGACATCCTTATATACACTATTGTGTATATAAAGATAGCTGTAAGTAATAGGTGTCAAGCCACGTCTCGTAAAAATCTTTGCGACGTCATGCCCTGTTTCCTTGAGGTTTTCCTGCTATGGTGTGGTCGAATAAACTCAGCGGTTCTAAAGATTTTGTGTTGTGTTGTCCGTTTTTTTTACTCTTCATAGTCCCATGGTCTTTAACTTATTACGGCTTTTTACGCTAGGCAATAGAGCAGTACCGTTGTACACACTTGTCGGTTCTAGACAATATCTCATAGGAGCCGACAGTCGTTCCGCAAAGCCCCTATAATGAAGACAAGCTAGCTGAATTTGAGTGAATGTTTTGTTGTCGCTTTTCTCAATTGGAGTTCATATGCTACTCAATATTTTGCCATCACAAGTTAGTTCAAGTTACTGCAAGGAGTTACGGAGAAGGCACAAAGAATTTAGGTTTTTAAATATTGACGTGCAATTTCGCCAATTTGTAGAGAAATGACTTACGTTTCTGCGTTAATAACAGAAGTACAATAATGGCTCAGCAAATATTTTTAATTTATTCGTAAGCTGCATATTATGACGGACCTTTTGATGTGTTTTGAGACGTTTCGCATAAAGTTGTTTGTTGGTAAATAATTTGTGAATGTGCCTTTAAAACGAGTTATTTTACGTGTTTTGTAATTTCTTTTGCATAAAAATATAGAATTGTAATTTATAATATTTGGTGTGCATCATTGTAAATTGTCTATATAATTAATAAAAAAAATTGCTGCGTGCCTGCACTGGTTTGGCCTTGGCGGCTGTGCAAATCACCGTACTGGAATCTCGGCAATATCCACCCGCCGAGCTTCACAATGTTATATCTGTGGGAAACATTTATCCACGGCGTTAACATATAGCTGAATATTCCTCCGAAGAACAGGGCTTTCACATATAGTTTCTATATAAATATCACAAATACTGACCACCCAGACAGTCATTGTGCAATCTAACGTGGAAACACCCTGTTGTAAGCCTTGCCGATCTGATCGTTTTATTGCGATTTTATGAAGATTCCTTTTACGTTTCTTTTTTATTTTGAGTAGGCGACTTTTGTATCATCGGAAGTGGTATCATCGTTGAATGCCGATATGTACTTTATAATCTTTCGCAAATATAGTCATCATCGTTATGACCATTGTTCTGTTCTGCACCCGAAGTATTGGGCTGCCTATATAAATGCGTGTTTGCTAATAAACCGTGTTCAAAGCCTTCCATGCTTTGTCTACCATACTTCGTAGCAGTGGCGACGAAGATAGGATGTAATCTGGTAGCTCAGGAGTCTCTGTGACGGCGAAGTGCCATCTGGTAGGAGTTATCATCGGAAAGCAAATGGTATTTTTGCCAGACGCCTCGGTACGCCGCCTTGCTTGACCTTTTAGAGGCCGTCCTTAGTCGTTCAGACATAATCTCTTGGCTTATTAGACTCGGAGATCAGAGTCCAAACAACAACAGGCATTTTTGTTTTATTTTACAATTCAAACGCTTCGCGCCTGAAGAAAACTATATAGCCTTAAAAAATGCCTGTTTTGTATAGAACCTTTTTATGCGAGTATACTAAACAGAAATCAAGCTGAAACAACAATATTAAATTACCACGTCCCTCAGGGTGGACCCAGCTCAATTATTTTTCAGTGTATGACGTACTATTTACTGTAAAGTGCACGAAAGAATATCTATTGTCTTTCCACATACACCTCGTCATGTTGCTAAATATTTCCATTACTTCAAACGAGCCTGGGTGACAATGGGTGTGAGCGTATTTGCTTTCTTGAACAAAACAAAATAAATTTGAAATAGCTAGGGGCATTGTACGCTGACGGACTTGTATATAAGACCATCGTCAGCCTTTCGAACGGCATCGTCAACATCTATCGTCCAAGATGAAGGCAACCATTGCAGTTCTTTGTTTCCTCGTTTCAGTAAGCGTACGCTTTTATGGCAGCGGCTGAGGAGAGTAAGTATTTTTTTCTTCTAACTTTCCCCATTACGTTTCTTGTATCTTCCTAACTCTTTTCCTAGGGGATGCCATATTGTCTACCGAATATTTACTCAAGAGCGAGTGTTTATATTTGAGCAGTAACGCACACCGCGGGTTATTTAAACAATTTTAATGGAGCAAATGCTTCTTACATTTACAGCAAAATGATGCAATGAGGCGCTGAAAACAAGAACATTTAGAGTGGTTTACAGCAGTTAAAATCTGTGTTTGAATTGTCACTCTGTGTTCTTTTTTCGTTTTTGTTTTATATTCGCTTAAAAAGAACGAATAATCACTTCTCATTCGAGTCAGACGCTGCGTGGTTTTGGCAGTGCAGGAAAACAGCGCTGCTCATTTCGTATGACATATCCTCGCTGACGAGCAGAGAGGAACAGTGTGGATGTATTTTTGTTTGATTAGGCTCTGTCGCTAAGGTAGCCGGTAAAACTAATACAGCAGCAGCTTTGGTTCTTTTTTCTAAAAACGCCGCCAACGGCTTCTAAAAATTCAACTCACTGAGAGACATCATGTTGACCAAATTAACCGTGCACATTTCTTTTTTGTGTGCAATTATATCGCAACATCACTAAACGCGGAACCGCAGCCCCTTGTTATACCTGACTCGCCTTTCTGCGACGCCGTAGCCCTGCACTGCTTCTATTGCTCGATAATATTAAGGCGCTATACTTGATTAACTATTTCACGATTATAACGCAATTAAATGCAAATGCAAGCGAGCTGGACAAGAATGACGAAAATAATCTCTGAGAAGGGAATAAGGGGGACAAAGGACAAACGCAAATCTACAACACAGCTAGGTGACTGGTGCGCGTTGGAGATTTGTGTTTGTCCTTTGTCCCCCTTGTTGCTCCTTCTCCAGGGATTTTTTTCGTCATTCTGTGTCCAGCTCGGGCTTGTACCTTTGCATTTAATTGCATCATAATCGTAACCTTAAAATGCAAGCCGTTCATCTCTGTTAGTATTAGACTGGTGGGAGCTGATAAAACCCGTTTGCTCTACTGACGTCTAACTCCTGGTTAGCTCAGTTGGTAGAGCGCTCCACTGGAAATGGAGAGGTCCCTGGTTCAATACCAGGACCAGGCGGATTTTTTCGGTGGCGCACCAGTCACCTATCTGTGTTGGAGATTTGTGTTTTGTTCTTTGTCCCCCTTGTTCCCCTTCTCCAGAAATTATTTTCGGTCATAGCTACTTCAACCGGTTTTCGCGATACGCCTCTGGCCTTTAATGCGCCGCGTATGCGTATGCGCATGGTATGCGGAGGGCGCGCGGCGACGCGGTCCTCCGCATACGCACACGTACGACGCTCGAAGTCCGCATAGGCAGGCGGCGCGCGTATGCGGACGTCGTCCTACAGATCGTCCTTGAGGTTGTCCTTGAGATCATCCTTGAGGTCGGCCTTGAGGTCGTCCAGATCGTACTAGAGGTCGTCCTAGACGTCGTCTGTGACGTCTTCCTCTAGGACATCGTGCTAGCAAGCGGATAATCCCGAGCCGCGCAGCTACACGGAGCGGCTGTATGCACACATTCACATTTGCGCCCAAGGAACGAAGCAATCATCAGCTTGAGTTAAGCTAGTTTGTACATGGTAAACGATGGTGGTGAAACAGCGTAAACATTAATAGCCTCTGTCCCACTAGAGCGTGAAACACCGATTTTTGTGTGGCGCACCAGAAACTTCAGTGCTGCTGATGTTCTCCCACTGTAACAAGAAACACCCCCGACAAACTCCAACAAGCGCCGACAAACGATCGATGGTGGACAAGTTCTTGTTTGTCGTCCGACCTGAAGCGCCGCGAGCAGTCCCATCGAAGAACATCTCTCGGGGACAAACTTATCCTCTTAGCCCGCTTGTACTCTCTGTTGCCTATTTTCCCAACCTTCCTCCCGTTCCTACCGTGGTCCGTTCTGGCCGCCTCGACCTTGGGACAGGGAGAAGGTCTTGGTGGCCGCCTGGGCCTCCGACTCGTTTCCGTCCTTTGGCAGATCGTAGTGCTCGTGGCTTGCTCCCTGGCGGTCATGTTGAAAAAGGAAATTTGCTGTGGTTGGTTTTGCTCGCGAAAACCCGGTGCGCGAGGTGGTGCCTCAAGACACCAAGGTCCATGTACCCGCATCAAGACCGACAAGCTATTCCGGCATGGAAGAGACTTGTCATCACGCTCTGTGATAGTCGAAATGCCACATGTGTCCCCCCAAAACACCTGTCCTCGATCATTTGCATATCAACATCCTCAAAATTGGCGTGAAATTTTGTGGCGCTCACCTCGAATGACGCAAACGAGGAACGATTCTGGAATTCGAGTTCGGAAGAGTTTTTGAAAGTCGCCAACGGCAAATAAAGACTAAAAGCGGAAGCTTTAATTAAGAAAGTGATCGCTTTACTTTCACCGTGTTTGTCTGCGCGTTTTCCGCCCAAAGAGCGGAACACGAATACCGCGTCGCCTGACTCAGTTTGTTCTGTGTACTTTGAACTGTATTGTTAACAGCCCCACTATACACGTACTCAGCTCTGTTACGGCACGGCGCGGTGGTGGCGCGTCGGGCGAACTTCCTTGTCTAGGGCTGTGCGGGAAGTCACCATGCGGGACGTGCATTCCTCTGTTGTTTCGAAAGAAACCAGACAAAAACCTGCCTTCTGTCAAAACGCAGCGGCTGGAGCTGTACCAAAAGAGTCGGGAAAGCTTTGAAGGTCAGTTTGATTATGTGTTTTCTGCCTGCTCGGTTCGTCCGAGAACGTCAATAGGGGTCGTGAAATAGGAAAACCAGACGCCGTCGAACCACGAGTGCTTGTGCGGGAAGCACTTTGCGCTGAATTCACGGATAATTGTGGTCGTCAGATTTATTTGTTATGTTCCAAGTTGTACGGACCACCCGCGCACTACTTTTAGTGCGTCATCAAGTTCAAACGGCCGCCTGATCTTCCGAGCTGTCGTCTGCTCTCCTAAAAGTTTCTGCTTGTGGTCGTCCGCTCGTTCAAACGACAGCGGCCCATAGACCAAATGGTGACCCTGTAATTGCGATAAGAAGTAAGTGCAGTCCTCAAAAGACTTTTAAGTTTGAAGGTTGGTTGGGGTAGGTAGGCTCGGTGTAAACAGTAGATGCAAGGAGATGTTGATAATTGTTACCAGAGACCATCACCGACTTGTTATGCCTGATTCACTCGGTCCGATTCTGCTTGCGATTTTCGGTATCGACGTCGACCCTCTTAGCTACGGTTCACGTTTTTGCAGCCCGAGCGACGTGATGACTGAAATTAGCGAGCAGAATCTCATCGTGCGAATCAGGCTGTAAGTCCATTCTGCAGCGTTCACGCGGAATGAATCTCCGCACGTCACATATTTTACGCGAAGCTTTGGTTGGTTTAACCTTACCTCGTGATGAATTTTGGCTCTCATACACGCGATCAGTTCAAGACATTCGCAATCGCCCGAAGACGTCAGAATCAACAATTCCTAACGATGTACAGGACATCACGACAGACGCCGACAACACCGCATTCACAATAGTTTGTTTATAGGCGACGGCGGAGCTACTCTTGCCCACGCTCCATCGCGCATGCGCGGCGCCGGTAGTTGTCCTCTACGGGCACTCCGGTTTGTTTGTAAACATAAGATGGTCCATGGGAAACAAGTTTCCTTGTCCCCATGTTCTGCGTCGTGTCCGCCAGCTGGGACGACGGACTAAACGATTACAGAGGACAGGACAAAACACACACGAAGCTTAAATGATGGTGGGGTAACAGTTTGAACTATTAAAATATTACACAGAGACAGAGGATTAATTAATTACACAGAGACGAAGCAATCACTCAATTTCGAAGTGGGGCGCTGCAGTCGCGCTGACGTTATTGATTGCGTCGTAAATCATTCGTAAAATAAAGGGTTTAGTCAAAATTTGCGTTGTTGTATTCAAAGTGAGCTGCATCGTGAATGCTATGACTATGGGGGATCGGTGGTCGAGTGGGCCAGCGCACACCAGCTCGGAGCACGTGAAGCGAAAGCTCGCGCTGAAGAACCCAGGGATCCTGGGTTCGATCTTCACCCTTGCCCGTTTCGATCTGGATGAGCATCGTACCGGCGTGCGGTCGTGTATCACTACTGCGTGATGCACGGTTAAAGACCATGGGCTATGCGGTTGCACTGCACTGGCTGAATTGCTCACCACCTAAAGCTAAGAGGCAAGTTGCCCGTTGAGGCAGACTAAGTTCAGGCTGTATAAACACACACTCACCAATTTATTTGTCTCATGGCGAATACTATCGCAATTCATAGTCAACCAACAATAGTGGTTTCTGCCAACCAATTTTCAGTGACGCAGCGAAACTTCAGAACCAAACTCATGTAGGAAGAGCTGGCCCTGCCATAGTCGACGTCGTTCTTCTGCGAGGGCGGCGGCGATGGGACAACAGGATCACTAGCATCCTTTCCTCGCAATCGGTTTTTACTTACGAACATTGCCGAATTTAGCCGGGAAAGAGAATAAACAGCTACCGCTGCCCCCCCCCCCCTCCCCCCGAAAACGGCTATCTTTGTTGCGCCCTGTACGTCATACATACTAACGGGTTCGAATGAGATGCGAATACTGGAGCGCATAACCGTGAACCAATGCCGCACCTCCTACTGGGGCCCTTGGAAACTGATAAAACTGCGGGATGGAGAGTAGGAGGCTGCGAGGTTGTGCGCGTTACTCCGATGTGTTTGAACCTCGCCCAGCACAACCCAAGCCTGGACGCTGCGCTGTTGGTGCGCTGGAAGTTCCGTCACTGTTCGCAATTCGTTCGAACCCGATAACACCTTAACTATGTCTTACGATGTTTGCAGCGACCACCGGAGAACGCTGCTATATGAAACCAGAAACTGGACCATGCAAGGCGAGGAGTTGACAAAGTATTACTTCAACGAAACTGACCTGAAGTGCAAAGAGTTTACTTATGGAGGCTGCGACGGGAATGAAAATAGATTCTGACACAGAAGAGGAATGCACAAGAGCCTGCAAATGAGGTAATCAAAGCTTTGTATTTTCTTCAAGCTTAATCCACGGAGCGGTTCAACCTGCGGTCACACTGCTTACGCATCGTAGAAGAGACACACTGCCTCGAGGTGTATTTCTTGTGTGACAGTCATGTCACATTGGTCGTACGCAAACCGTCTGCAGCACGTGTTCCAAGCATATAAATGCATGCTGCAAATATGCTTGGAAGAGGCGTGAAGCGTTTGAGCAGAGATTCCTTCATCGTGTCTGCAGCAAACTTTTTGCATGATGGACCAGCGACTACGACTGAACAGATCTGTTCAAATTTCTTTCGAAAGTCTAGGATGAAACTGGCGCAGACGCCAGTAAAGGTTGTCTATTGATGCTGTCTAAAGACTGGCTAAGTCATTTCCGTTTGAGTGTCTCCAAGTGCTTTAGCAATCGCTCTGTACACTTGCGCCATCTATCGTATTCGTATTGACTAGAGACACTTCCCATGTGCATATATATTTTGTAATTTTTTTTAACACTTCCTCTACGTTCGTTTATGTTTTATCTCTTGATGCTGACATTGGGGTGTTCAACTACAGAAGCTTGCCAGATGTTCATTGTGTTTAACTTCTTTTCGTTACATAAACTCTCATACGAATTTTTCGGAGACCAATATTCAGCTTCTACATTTCGTATATGTCAAGCTGAAGAAAGAGCACTTCTTAATTCGTTTGTTTGTATAAAAAAACAAAAAAAACGGAAGTAGCCCAATATAAAATTACGAGCCAACAAAAACACCGCACTCAGAAAGTTTGTACTTGTCAATTACGGAAACCCAGACTAAGTAATTACTAGATTAACGTGTCCAAAATGATTACTTAGCTTGTCATATTTTGTTTGTGATGTACGCTTTCATTAGTGGCATGTAAACCTTGACCGTTCAATAGCACTGCACCACCAGTAAGACAAATCATTGACCAGGCTTACTTCTGAAATAATCTAATGAATGCATTTAATGACAACATCTTCTCTTTTTATATAATGTGAACGGTAGCTCCGCTCACAAGCGCGAGTAAATACTTCAGGTAGGTGCTCTCGCTGCACAAGCGTTTGTTTAGGCGATGCGAATTTTAATACACAGAGCTCGCTCCGGTCATCCAAGCTACAGCCCCATAAATGCGAAACGGCCTCGGCAATCTTAAATTGTGCATTATTAAAGTTAAGTGTGTAAACTGTTTCACTAATGGAAAAACAAAGCCGTGAAACTGATAACCCATTTAAACAGTTTGGTGTAAGAATTCTCAAAGGGCTCCCATTTTTTTCTTTTCATTTTCATTTTCAAACTGCTTTGAGTGACAATATGTCACTATCCTCTAGCCACAGCGACTCAAATCAAATTGATAACATTTAAATCAAACAAATTTAATCCAAACAAACAAAACGTTTATATATATATATATTTTTTTTCGAATTTGCGTGCTGAAAAAAGCTAGTGTTCCTTTGATAATACATAATATTTGCACCACGGACTATATATACCTGGTGTATATCAAAGTAGAAATATATTAAAAATAACCCTTTAGTCTAATAATAAATGTGATTATTACAAACAAGAAATGCGTTTTACCGTGAGGTTAAATACAGAAAATGGCTTCATAGTGAACACCCAGTTTGCTGCGTCAATGGACCAAGCAAAAACCGATTTTAAATCCCTCAATCGCGTATATCTCTCGTGAACTCATTTTAGATTCTGTTTTGCTTATCTCAGTTCAACATAGTAATGAGGGTCCTCACTTTGCACTCCATTTCGCTTCTATACCGAAAGTCAAAGTGCTATTTACTTCTGTACTTTTAAAGTAATTTTGAGGCATTACAAGGATCTCTAGACGCTAGTTATTCAAAATCGCCATTTATCGTTCTCAACATGAAAAAATAGATTTGTTCCTCAAATAACGAAGTTCGCATTGTAGAAATATCGGAATATGATTCTGCAAAATGCGAGGCTTTTCTGGAGTGCTTTTCCCAGTTGAGCATTTTCATGTTTATTCGAATCCAAGGAGATACTGGCATTAGCCGATGAGAGAAGAGAACGTAGCACTACTCAAGATAAGCTAACATAAGCATCGCCCTGCACCTCTTAAGCCGTTAGGGAAAATAGACGCACGAAGCACGTCATAGGCATTTCGATGAATAATATAGGAGTGCTCCGGGTTTCCGCAATTCTTTCCGTATTATCGCTCTCCATAATACTCAACATAGCGAATATATTTATGATACAAATCTAGCGGTTTTTTATTCCTTTAATATACGGGTCAGAATTGATGTAGACCAGTTTAGGCCTAGTCAAGCAGCAAACCTCCAAGGTCTTCAGAAACGTAATATTTCGCAGTGATTTTTTTTTGATTTGTGCTCGTGCCAATACGCGTACTTCGTTCAACTCGTTATTTTTAGTTATTCTATGCGGTTTAAATCGCGGTATACCCCGTGAATTGCACAGCGTCTCTTAAAACATGCACAGTAGAAGCACTCCGCTGCATAAGACTCTGGTGCGAGCTATTTCCACTCGTCTAATCTTTTTAACTGTTATGATTTTAATTAGCGTTTACCTTGCAGGAAAACAAGTCAAAGACGTCTGATTCTGGACACGATGTCTGTTTTGGCGGTTGCAGATCAATGGTGACAGGGCACGAAGACAAAATAAAATCTTGCATTCAAAAAAGAAGATAGTGCTGGCGTATTCGTTTTTTCCCGTTTTGATTTTAGGCATGCATGAAGCTATTAGTTAATGCAATTGCTGTTGTTTGAGGCTCTTCTAAACTCCTCTGCAAACGTTTTTTTTATTTTCCACAAAAAAGAACGGCAGGCGATTGGACTGATCATTAAGAACCTATTATTCGAGCCCACAGCTCATGTGAAACTTAAGCTCGAACCAGAATTCCAATAACAAAGTTTTTATACACTAGAAACATAATTCTTAGTGCGTGTCATTATGCATGCAAGCATTAATTGAATTGAATTTTCCCAGAAAAAATCGGAAGGGTGCTGGTCGAGCTGGTGAATATTAACCATGTTGAATTAACCTGAGACTGGGGTAGAGAAGAAACACCAAAACGTAGAAGGGACAGAAGAAAAAAAAAACAGGACGACGTCTCAAACTCTAGTTAACTCGTTTATTTAGTCCACCTCCTTATATACCTGAACTCATCTCTGTTACGTCACAGCGCGGTGGTGGTGCGTCGGGCGCACTTCCGGTCTGGGGCTGTGGGAGGACGGCCCCATGTGAGACGTGTCTTCCTGCGTTGTTTTGAAATGAACCAGACAAAAATCTGCCTTCTTGTCAAAATGCCGCGGCTGGGGCTGTACCAAATGTGTCGAGAAAGGTTTGAAGGTCAGTTTTCATGTGCTCGGTTCGTCCGAGAACGTGGATATGTGCCGTGAAAAGGGAAAGCCAGACGCCGTCGGACCACGATTGCTTGGGCGGGAAGCACTTTGTGTTGAATTAACGGATACTTGTAGTCATCAGATATATTTGTTTTGTTCCAACATGAACGCAGGAAAACCGTCAAGTTGTACGGACCACCTGCGGACTACGTTCAGTGCGTCTTCAAGTTCAAACGGCCGCCTGATCGTTCCAACTGTCGTCTGCTCTTTCAAACGTTTCTGCTTGTCGTCTGCTCTTTAGACGACACCGGCCCGTAGACCAAATGTGGGCCAGGTACTTGCGATAAGAAGTAAGTGCAGGCCTGAAAAGACTTAAGTTTGAAGGTTGGTAAGCAGGCTCGATGTAAACAGTAGATACAAGGATATGTTCATCATTGTTACCAGTGGCCATCACCGACTTGTTATGCCTGATTCCCTTGGTCCGATTCTGCTTAAGATTTTCAGCATCGACGTCGACCATCTCAGCTACGGTTCACGCTTTTGCAGCCCGAGCGACGTCGCGACCGAAAATTGCGAGCGAAATGTCATCATGCGAATCAGGCTTTAGCGTACATTCTGTGTCGTCCACGCGGAATGAATCGCCGCATGTCGCATTATTCACGCGAAGTTTTGCGGTGTAACGAGCCTCGTGTAATTTCGCTGAGGCCACTCAAGTAGTCAGACATTGCCAGGAAGACGTAGAATCAACAATTCGAACGCGAAAAGGGCAGGGGGACTCACACCGACGCCGATAACATCGCATTTCAATGGTTTCCCTATGAGAAATATTTTTTACCAGAATGTCATTTCCATAAAAGTCTATTTACTGGATTATGGGATCTCTTTTCACTTCCAGTAAAGCTGTAGCTTACCGGAATGTCACCGCTTGTTTTAGAGGAATGTTACCAATTTTACCCGAATGTCACCAGATTTTTCCAGAATGTGCGGATTTTTAGCAAGCTTGCTTCCAGTAAAAGTTTATTTGTACTGGATTATGGGACTCTTTTTACTTCCAGTAAAGGCCAGAATTTACCAGATAACCAGATAATAATAATAATATCTTTATTATCTCTTGAAAAATACATTGTGCGTGCTGGCCTGCGAAGCAAAGATGCTTGTATGTGAGACCAGGCAGCCAACAAAATACCGTGACACAGTGAACACTGGAGAAACAAAACAAACAAACAACAATAATGAGATATGTGGGCAACGAAAGATGCACTCAGTAATTATATAATTATTAATGCGCGAGCGTGAAGCACCATTCTCTTACATTACGTTTTACCGCATCAGGATGATCGTTCAGCAAAGACTTTGGCAAAACTGTTGAAGATTGGAGCCGAATTTACCGTGTGCTTTTTTTTCTTTTCGTAAGTCAATGGAAGGCACTTTAGATGAGCCTGTAGAACCGTGGTTGGTGTATGTTTACAAGGTGCTGGACAGATCTGGTAACAATTAAAGTGGTTAGTCCATATAGACCTGAAGGTTTTACGTATTTATTTAACAGGGTCGATACCAGGGAAGCGCGTTGTCGGCTGTAGACAAAAGCAATCAGACCAAATAGGAACAACCGAGTTCTTTGTCGCAGAAGATATCTTTCAAGGTACTCACGATGCCGCTGGGTAAATACCTGGGCGTACGGTAATAAAACCGCACAGGTGCAGCCACACGGGCAACACACGCGTATACTCTATAGTAGCACGTTTAACGAAAACCACGAACGCTGCAAGCGAACATCCGCCGCCGCTAGAAGTCACGGGCACAGATCACAATGTCGTCCCTGATGTCGTCGCTGCGTGCACCAGGCGGACATCTGCAGCACTGTCAGTAGCACGCTTAGCGAAAACCACGACCGCGCGGAACGAACATCCGCCGCCGTTGAGAAATCCCGGGCACACTCACGATGTCGTCCCTGATGCCGCCGCCGCTGGTCCACCAGGCGTCAGGGGTAGACTTCCTAGCGAAAATCCACGAACGCGCGAAACGAACATCCGCCGACATTGAGAATCTTGGGCACAGTCTGTTTCGCTCGCTGGATGCTTCTGAAGCCGGACGGACAAAGAGGCGTGAAGAACAGGTCACTGAAAGATATTTCCTTTTCATCTGCATAGCCAGCTGCTCTGGAAGACACAGGTCGCACACATGGAACGAGAATCGAGACTGAGCGTTCGTTCCTGGCTGGCTGTGCTGGTTAACGGACAAAGAAACCGGCTTTCTAAAAAAATCAATCGAAAAACGATTTTTCCGCATTTTCCCATGAACCCAATGCGAGGGAGAGGGTGCGTGGGGACTCGTCCTTGGTGCGAGGCACCGAGGACGCCCAGTCTCGGCCGTCTCGGCTTTCCCCTCGCGTCGGCTTTGAGTGAAGTTCGGTAAACAGTGAAGCGAGTCACCCGTTTCGGGTAAGATTGAAACCGGTCGTCTGGGAAACGAAAGTGGCTGCCGGTAACATTCCAGCGAAATCTGGAAACCCGATGCCGTTGAAATTCCGGCGAAATCTGCTTGCCGGCAAATAATCTAGCACGGACTGGTGAACTGGTTCCGGATGAAAACGGGTGAAATTTCCACCTTTTTGGATCGTCAAAACAGTTCGCTGCACGCACTTCTTGAGGGTTGCAACGTCGTCCCGAGCTAAAATCACTCACGAGAATGCCGCCCGAGTAGTCTCGTACCTACTGCTGGCCCCGACTTTTGCCTGTCACAAATAGCAGGTTGCCGGTGATCGCTGCTTCACTTTTCGGATCGTCAAAACAGTTCGCTGCGCGCACTTCTTGCAGGATTGCAACGTCGTCTCGAGCGTAAATACACACTCACGAGAACGCCACTGCATTGGCGGCCACCATTACAAACTCAGTCCCCCTGCTCGTCGTGGCTTCCTCGCCTTTAGCCGTTCCCCTTGCGTCGGCTTCCAGTGAAGTTCGGTGTCCGGCAAACGAGAGTGGCTTCCGGTAGGATTCCAGCGACGGGTAATCGAAAGCTGGTTCTGGCAAAACTTTCAGTGAAAGTGTCTTCCGGTAATATTTCCACCACAGACTGGTAAACGACGCCGGTTTCTGGTGAAAATGAGTGGAAATTTACCCGTTTCCACTGAATGTCACGGGAAGTATTTGTCGGATTTAACCGAAAGTGGCTCCGGTAATCCGTCCACCGAAATCTGGTAACTGAAAGTGGCGGCCGGTAATATTTCACCAAAAATGTGGCAAACTACGCTGGTTTCTGGCTGAAAATGAATGGAAATTAACCCGTTTCCACCGAATGTCACTGGAAGTTTTGCCAGATCTTTCAATAGGGTTGTTTGTGGGCGACGGCGAGCTTCTTGCCCACACCCCATCGCGCATGCGCGGCGCCGGTGGCGTCCGCTAGGGGCGCTCCGGTTTATTTTTAAACATGAGTTGGTGTATAGCCTCAATCTCAAGGTCATCTCCATCAACACAAAAGGACGAAGTCTATACAGTTGGGTCACTGTCGTTTCGGCCGATAGTCGCATTACGGCCGAGAGTGCATTACGGCCGAGAGCAGCGGAAGGGCCGGGAGTGGCTTTAGGGTCCGAATAGGGCATAACGGCCGAGAACTGCATTAAGGCCGATAGTCTCTAAATGGGCTAGTGTTGGCCGCCTTCTCGGGAGTCGTGTTGGGGTTGATGACTTTAGTTGCCACCAAATAAGATAGATGTCGCCACATATTTCTTTTATTTATCAGTGCACATTGTATCTCTCGGTGACGGCGAATACTGCGGTTTTGGTTTTATTGCTTCATCTTTTGCGATAATTAAACATGTATCGCTTTGACCGTCTCGACTAGCGTTTCTTTTGTTCTACACTCCGTGTCAAACTTTTTTAGCAAAGGGCTAAGGCTATGCCCTCGTGAGCCAATTAGAGAGACGGATCGAAGCACGTGACCTTCATCAAGGCAAGAATGCACTCCGACGGTGAGTTAAATGTCATGTTCACACATTCTGATGGCCCATGTGTTTCTCATGTTTCCTAGTATGTGCTTTCTCGAACGTTTCGCTGTAAAAAAGATTGAAAATAAAATTTTAAAATCAACCTCACTCATCGTTTTCGTAGCCGCCCGGTAGAATCAGATACATAATTAATTTAGTTAAAGTGCTGAAAATTAAAAAGACATAATAAACGTTTCACTGAACTCTTAAAAATCCGATGAATAAAATATAGGAATGTTATACCAAAAAGGCGCCCTAAATTCATAGCATTTATTTGGAAATACGTATGCGTGTGTGTACATAATCCAAATATGCAGATAAAGGAACTACTGATCAAACGGATAAGAAATGATAAAGCGCAGAAAACGAAATAAATAAATGAGAAATTCGGATAGGCGAAGCCGGCGTACCGACTGGTGCCGGCCAGGAAGGCTGGAAATAAACCCAAAACCGCAGTATTTGCAGTCACCGACAGAAACACTGCTCAAAATGTCGTAAGTCTACTTTCCCGCAGAATACTGTAAGCGAATTATCTTTCGCGATTAGGTCAAAGCTGCAGTTTTGGAATAATTTGCGGGTGCTAATTTTCGCGACGCGGTAAGATCTCAATATAGATTTTAATGTGTTTAGATTTTGACGGAATTGTTCGCGGGACCTTATTTTCGCGAATTTTAGGCAACTGGCGAAAATTAGGTCCTCTCGAAAATTAAGTAGTTTACAGTATTTGGAGTGCCAATCATTGTAATCTGAGAAGAGACCACGCTGATTGACGAGACTGAAAAGATGTTAATCTCATCCGCCATGCTCAATGTGGCGCCATCGATCTTATTTGGGTGGCAAATAAAATTGTCAACCACAACGCGACCCCCGAGAAGGTGGCCACACCAGCCCATTCAGAGACTATCGACCTTAAAAGCGAAAGTTGTTTTGCGCAGGGTTCAAATGAGAAGGTGAAAACGAGAAGGTAGAAATGCGAACGGGTTCAAATGAGAACCACCGGATGGACGTTGCCTTATCGCGTCGAATGGTAGTTGGGTTAACACACGTAGAAAAACCAACCAAAACAAAACGCTCACATTAACTGAACAGCGTGTTGGCAATAATGACTGGCAACAGAAAGAATAAACCAAAGTCCGGACAAGGGACAACGAACATTATTATATATAATATTTATTTATTTATATATATTTATATATATTTATAAATTTATAGAACAATATTTCTTCGGAGCCTTCCGCAAGCTTGGTCTTGTACGGCATAAACTTAAGAACGCCCCCCAAACGTTAAATTGTTAGCCTACACTCTCTCATCCGACCCAAACTCGAATATTGTTCCATAGTATGGGATCCAGTTACAAAAAAACATTCCGAAATTCTAGAAAAAGTTCAAAGACGCGCTGTTCGCTTTGTTTATGGTAAATTCAAACGCACCGATTCCCCATTTTACTAATGCAGACAAACAACATACCTACCCTCCAACACCGACGTAAGATTGCCCGTTTAAGGTTTTTGCACCAACTTGTCAGTTCTAAGGTTTCTCTCAATTCCTATTCTTACGTTAGGCCATTTTCAACCAGGCAGACTAGGCACAATCACCGCTACTCATTAACGCCTTATTTCGCACGTACAAATACATTTAAGTTTTCATATTTCCCAAGAACCATAAACGAGTGGAATTCATTGCCTCTGGATCTGTTTGAGTCACCTGATTTTGCATCATCATTGGAATATTTTTTTCGATCCCAGTGACCGTTGCAGTCTTTTTTGTCAATACATATTTTCATGGAGCTTTCAGCTTTGTAGTTTCACTGTTATCTTTGCCATTGTATATTTTGATGGGTCATTGTTATAACTTTGTGATTTACTATATAAATATGTATATGTGTAAAAAAAAATATATATATATATATATATATATATATATATATATATCTTGTATTCTGTGCAGCAGTATTTTCACCATTGTTTTCTTGTTTTATATGCAACCATTGTTTTTGTGGCTTTATTTATGTTTACCGCCCACCCTGCTTGGACCTCAAAGGTCCGCAGTATGTACTAAATAAAAATAAATAAAAACTGGCAACAACATGAATGAGCCCAAAAGCACTCCCCGCAATTTAGAACCGCCAAGAAAAAGAAAGAAAGGGTGTGAAGGAAGTATGATGCGTGTTCGCCACTTATAGCAAAAGTGACCTATTGAGCCAAAGAACGGCAGCGCGGCGGATGTAACCGGCGACGCCGGGAGGGAAGGCCCAGGCGGCTGGCAACGGAAAGTTGCTCGTCACTTAAAGGCGTATGATGAAAACAAATTTGGGAAAAATTCTGAAAATGAAAGAAAAGCCAACTTGTTTGTGGACGTTATAAGTAGATAGTTTTGGCGATTCACGAAAATTAAGATGATCATCACAAGGTCAACCGCAAAGTTAACTTGACAGTCTTGAAAATAATTAGCGCAACTGACAAAGACAAGCGAAGAACAAACAGTACAAGTGTCAATCCAACTAGCCCACGGTTAATTTTGATTAATTAACTTGTCCACCTAACGAATATTTTCAGTGTGACCCAGATTATCACATTCTATTATTTGCGTAGAAATTCAAAATAAACTAATAAAAGACGATTGCTGCTTGTATTGAGTTTACTTGTTTGTGTGCGTGTTTTTTTCCCGCAGTCGACTTCGGTGGGTCCGACAAAAGTAAGTAAGCACACGAACCAATGCCTCAAAAAACCACTTATGTGATACGATTGTCACCTACAGAATTCGAAGGGCAAGGAGGAGTTTCAGCTGTCCCGCGTCAGCGCGATCTTTCTGCCTCGAGATCACATTTCGGCCTCTCGTGAGCCCCAAGAGTGCACGCGGAGCAAAGGCACGGCGACATGCAACGAAAGATGTTGGAATCCGGGCGTCGGAAAGATTCGCCTTGCCATTCTTACCTTGTTAGTAATCATACTCCCAATGTGGACTGTACTTAATCGTGTATCATGGGAGGACATGTTTTCTTCTTTACGTTCAACTAAGTTGCGTGAATCTACAATATGGATCGAAAATTTTGAACCATGACTTGTTAGGAAATCCATTTGTTCACTGTAGTAACTAGTAACTCTACCTGTTTGGGACATTTTCTCTGGCGTCACTAAATGATGTTACAAATTGAAATACTTCATTGCCCTTCTAATGTATTGCGGAAGAGGTGGCATTAAAATCCCTCATTTTATTTATTCACTAAAAGTCAGGCTGAATATTGGGATCTTGAACCACTTGAAAAGGGTGCTTAGAAAAGAGGTTTGATGTTTTTGCAGATAACATAAAATTGACTAACTCAATCAAATCCCGTGGTTTACATCACTGTAGTCTAAAAGGTCTAGCTCTTGCCACTACCCGTATTCTAATTTAACACTAAGTACTTGTTGTATGGGAGGTGTTGATTAATTCAGTTTGATGATCGAATATGTCGTAAAGCTAAATGAATGTTTTACTTTCAGAATAAACTCTCGGCAGTGGCCTTCAGAGACATGCGATGGCGGACGGAGTATTTCCGAGGCGCTCAAGGTTCTCTCAATAAAAATGTGCATTATAAAACTGATATTTGATTATTCCTTTGTTTTCTTCTTATGACATTTTGTGCAAGCAATCTTTCAGATGCAGATCTTTTATTTAATCTTTAATTGCAATTTTAATTTATAAATAGTGAAATTATCACCAAACTTTTCAAATCGGTCATGAAAAATGTATTGGTTGAGCGAATGCGTCAACCGAGAAAATAAAGGATCGGTTATGGTTACCCTTATTCATAACATCAGTGCGCTTCACTTTTTGCTTTAGATTCCGGTTTTTATATGTTACATAACATACGAAAATAGTGAAAGAACAGAACACACTAACATGACGTTTGAGATTCAAGGGTGATGTTTAGTAATTGAAAGTCTAATTATTAGAGTGACCACTAGCTCAGACAGAAACATTTTGATGTGTTACTACGAAAACTTCCACCTCTGGAGGAACCAGGTCCTAAATATACTGGGTGTGAAACCAGCGAATACATTTTTTAAGCGCTCTTTAAATCTAGAAATCATTCCTTCGGGATATCGTTAATAAACACGGTGGACGTCAGCCTACGCGTGCAAAGTTAGGCTTAGCAAATGAATTGCATAAAATGTACAAACTAACTTCCTAAATATTCACTGTAGCTGGTGCATTCAATTGAGAGATGTGTCGCCGGCCGTCAAAATATTACACAACTATACACTGCTCCACTCTGCTCCAGCGTGTATTAACCGGAAATTCTAACAGTTTTGCTGCAGGTGTGTGTGTGTGTGTGTGTGGTGGTTGGGGGGGGGATGCTAGATCTCCCGCGACACTGGCCCAAAGGCGCCGTGGTTTCAAGAGGGCAACGTCCAGAACCAGAGGTCTCGGTCTTGGAAGTCAATAGCGTCCTTAGGGGCTGAAAAGGAAGCGGGTGTCGGTAGGATCCTGCACCTCATGATTGGGGGGGGGGGGAGAGTTCTGAATGGGCTCCTTGGGCCCCTTGGGACGAAGGGTTGACGCGCAAAAACATCAGTGAGTGGAAGCAGTCCGTGAATAAGCCTCCAGGGCCTCAAAAGTGGCTGACTTGTGAGGCTTTTCCCCTGGGGCGTGCTTCGTTCCCGATGAAAACCGCCGGCATAGTTTATGAGTATAACAATTTATTCGAAGAACGCCAAATTTCGAGGTCAAGATGACAAAATAAAAAAGCCAAAGAAGAGGGTATTTTACGAAAACAGTTCGTTGGAACACGGGGTTAAGTAATCCTAAAAAAGGCCAATCTCACCTTTTTTTTGCATTGACAGAAGGGAGTTTTTTTTTATCTGGTCATGGTTCATTCCAGTACAATGGACAAATGTTCTTCTGGATCAGGGCAAAACCCACTCTTCCTGTTCCTAGTTTGGATGGAACTATGTGTCTTTTTAAAGGGAGTCGGGGTTGTGTTTTTATCTCAATGAAAGACGTGAATCTGTAGATTTCCTCAATTGAAAACGCAGCTTAAAAAAAAAAGATTTAATAATTTTTTAAAGGCATAGATTAAACATACTTTATCCACGCAAAACAATTTTTTTGTTGCAGTATTCACGCCATTAGTTGCAATTTAGGAGGGGCTAGCTCTGGAATAGGCCATCGCCATCATGAATAATGCAGGCCTCCGAACGCACTGTACCTCCATGGAACGTCATCTCAGTCCGATGGCGCCAACCGAGTAATTTGACACGAAGGCCCAGCTGAGCACTGACGCAGCACACGTATCCAATCTGTGTCTTCGCTCCATCTCACTGTGATGACGTCAAAAGTCCTAATCCGAAGGCTTTGAATATTTTAGATATGGGTGTCTAGGCCTCGCCCTGTGCTTTTCCCGGCTCTGGTTGGTTGGAAAGATGACTGACATCTGAAATGTTCGTTGTCATATTAGTCCTCTCGGCAGCATAAATATTTTTATCGACAATATCTTTATGTTTGAGAACAAATAGTCAAAATAAATTCATAATTGTTTTTAAAAAAAGATACCCCGAGATTGCTTTCCCCCTTCGGTTTCAAACGATAACAAACATGGCTGCCCGCGTTTAGTGGCATGCTCAACGAGCATACACTCTAAAAAAAAGCCCGTGCGTCCGCTTTCCCGCACAACGCTCGGAGAGCCAATGACCGCAACTTACGGAGGCAGCTCAGCGAATGACGATGCCGAAACATGCGTTTAGACCAAAAAACGCAGTCTGAGTTGTGACATTAACGCAATGCAAGCGTGACATTTTGCATTGCTTTATGTCACAACTCAGACTGCGTTTTTGGTCTAAACATATGTTTCGGCATTGTCATTTGCTGAGCTGCCTCCGTAAGTTGCGGTGATTGGCTTCCGAGTGTTGTACGTGAAAGTAGACGCACAAACTTTTTAGAGTGTAGCTCGTTGAGCCTGTTTATTTTTATGAGTGTGTGTCGCTCTGCGTTCACCGAGATGTACAGAGAAATATCTCCTTAACCGACCTCGTTTGCAGCAAGCTACTGTAGCGAGTACGCTCCTTCAGACGCTATGTGCAGGTGCTTGTTTTTGTAACGGGACTGGCATAAGCTCTGGCGTCCGTGCACGTCAACTATGTTTCTTGATCGGTCTCGATTTGTACATTTGCACGTGTTGGTGCTGAATAAAGATATCGGTCCTCGTAAGAGCGGCCCCTCTGTGAACTGTGAAAACCTAGTGATTGCAACCATGGTTTCAATACCGAGGAAGATACCTACACAGGTAAGAATTTGCGAGCGATTTCGCTTGAGGCAATTGGGCGTTCGTCTCGGATTGGGTTTCTCCAGGCATGTTCCCGCCATTTTGCTTCAAAAGGCAAGTACCTCAAGGTTATCACTTATCAGTGCCCCTGACCTGCCAAGGCAAATGTTTTAGGTCGCGTTTTAATTCTGCGTCATGAGGCTCCACCCACCTTGCTCACGGATGCCATGCGAAAAAAAAAAACAAGCTGACAGGTCTGCATGTTTGTTTTGTAGATTTCTTTTTCGTCCTGTAGGTCGCTTTATTTGTTTGTTTGTTTATTTTCAGTGCCTACCAACGGCCAGAAGCCTAGGAGGGGTAGAGCACCAAGTCACATTAAAAAGGTGAAAGCGACAAAACAAATCCAGAACACAACCCGACGACAACGCACTATATCAGATTGTCAACGCTTATCTTGAATGATATGATGTCGTCATTAAAAAAGTCAACAAGGCGCGTATCAAGATGATTAAAATAGTTCTGTATGCGAACTACAGGAGAGAAACAATGCATGGGATTAACGGCAAACGTGCGGTTGTTGCGAAAATGTCTAACAGGCACATTTAGATTGATGCAGGACACAATGAAAGGACAGTCATAATACCCATGCAAACACTTGAACAAAAATATGAGATCACATCTGCCGCGTCTTGTTTTTAACTCCACCAATCCTAAGCGATTGAGCACATTCACATATGAGTAGGGCTCGGACAGGTCTTGTCTTGCGTGAAACGTTCGTGCAAATCGTTTTTGGACACGCTCTAACGTCGCTGCAGCAGTGGCACTAAGGTTGTTCCAGACAACTGAAGCAAAGTCTAATTTGGGCAAAATAAGGCTTCTGTACAATACAAAGAAACATAAAGGATCGCGAAACACAGAACTAAGGCGAGTAACAATGCCCAACACCCTAAAAGAGGCTGACAGGATCATTCCAACATGACTGTTGAAGTTCAGCTTTTCGTCTAGCATAACGCCAAGATCCCGCACAACCGACACACGTTTAATAAGAGCGTTGTTTAGACAGTAATCAAAAAGAACAGGAATGGTTTTGCGTGTGAACGAAATGACCTGCGTTTTACGAAGATTTAGGTCAATCTGATTATCTACACACCATGTACATATAGCATCGATGTCGATTTGCAGCAAGGCGCAGTCATGAAAACATTGAACTTGGCGATATAGCTTCATATCGTCGGCGAACTGGGACAGGGTGGAGTGCTGTATCACCTCATGAATGTCATTAACAAACACATTAAAAAGCAAAGGACCTAGATTTGAACCCTGCGGCACTCCGGAGGAACCGAAAAAAAGTGCGACTTGGCTCCCCGTGGGAAACGCAGTTTAGTCTATCTCGAAGATAGCTAGAAAACCACGAACAGTAACAGACACTTAAACCATGAAAAGATAATTTACGAAGTAAGATTTCGTGACTAACACGATCAAAGGCCTTACTGCAATCGAAATAGACTGTATCAGTTTGTTCTCGACAGGAAATGCTTGGCGCCACGTCACTCAGGAAAGTGACAAGGTTAGTTGCAACGGAACGGCCGCTCATAAAGCCATGCTGATTCTCAACTATGACTCGTTTGAAGATGCTAGACAGATGCATGTGAACAACTTTTTCAAAAACTTTAGAGAATGCCGGTAACAAAGAGATTGGTCTGTAGTTAGCCACAGAGGTAGGGTTTCCTGACTTCAGTAATGGAATCAAAACGCCTTTCTTCCAAGCGCTCGGAAACACAGAATGTTTAAAAGACAATGTAAATATGTGAACGAGCAAAGGAGCGAAAACATCCGCACAGCCTTTTACAATGAACGAGGGGATACCATCGTGACCACAAGACTTCTTGGGAGGAAGCTTCATAATGGCGGCTAAAACATCATCAAGCGTAATGAGAGGTGGTGCGAAATTATTACAGAATGGTGGAGGGGTGTCACTTAGTTGTTGATTTTTAGGCAACGAATAAACGGACGAAAAATGACTGGCAAAGAGATTGCAAACGTCAGCGGGATCAGAAATATACTCTGTGTCATCGAGCAAGGTGATGCCATGTCCGCCATGTTTATGCTTAGTGCGACTGCGCACAAAGTGCCTAAAGCTCCTCAGGGCGCCGAGTCACGTTCTGCTGGACAAATGAATGGTATACCTCCCTGTCACGATTGACACATTTACCGCACATCAACGACGCTGACAGACGCTTGTATAGGGCTTGACTCGTGCATAGTTTGACGCTAGAACGCCACTTTGAAGGTCACGTCCTGCAAACGTCTTGTAAGTTTCTAGGCGGGGGCGGAATAGCAGACGGACGAAGGTGAAAAAGGACGCCGAAAGCCCAGCTTTCACGTCAGCGTCCTGCGGGCATTGCAGACGACGATAGACGGCGGTGGAATAGCAGACGGTGCCGGAGGCTGTCGCGCGTCTCCTGGCACGACTAGCTGGCGGTGTCGAATGCCAGACTTGGCTCACCTGATGTCATGAAAGGGACGTGTTCGGCAGAGCAACCAAGCGAATTCAGTAGTAATGGGCGGGACGGTTATCTGTGGGCGGTGCTTAGAGCGGGCCGTTACTTCCACCTAAATTGCGCCTGACAATGTAATTATTTCGCAATATTTTTTTAATTATTAAAAAATATCTGTGTCCCGTCTACGCCCTTCCATTATTTTTTTATTTCAGTGTTTAGGTAAGGTTTTAATCGTCCAGGAGTATGGCTATTTCAAAGTACCGCCGTTTATTGATGTAAAATATGTTTGCAAAACTTGTCGTGGGACAGTCACTACTGCCAATCGCAAGGGCCCAATGTAGCCGCAAAACAAATATTTGGACAACGGTTTCTTTTGTATAAACTTAGCGTACCTTTTCCGTCAGGAAATTATTTGTTTTTAGAGCGCAGCTCTTAGGCGCCTGTTTCCGGCTTCAGCGGCTTCGGCGTCGCCGTCGCGATCGCCGTCGGCGTGACCCCCCAAATCACGTGACCCCCCCCCCCCCGAGACGCGGGGAGAAGTTGAAGGAGAGGGAAGGAGGAGGAGGAGGAGGAGTAGCAGGCAGGATCACGAGGCGAGGAGGAGGGAGGAGGGGTATACTTTCCCTTCAGTATCCTTCCTCCTCCTCCTCAAAAGCTCGCGCATCTAATTCGACGTTACAGGGAGTCGTAAACGGCTTTCATTTTTTTTTTTTACTTAGACAGATAAGGAGATAATAAAATTGAACTTCGAATTTCGAAGAATAGTCCCCTTCCAAAATTTAATCTGTCGACTTTGATAGCTATCATTATCGGAGATATGGTATCTGTCCATGCTAATGGCGGCATTTTGGTTGCTGTTAAAGGGAGGTGAAAACAGGCCCTGACGAATGACACGAAGCCAGGGCAGTGAAGAGGTGAAGACGCCAGTCTGCTATTTTGTTTTTCGATGTCGGTGTGATGATTCTGATGAGGTTCTGTGCGATGCGCATTTGATGGTGTCATCTGAATCGTTGTAAAGCTTGCCTTCGACACACTCCAGCAAGCTTACAGCAACAAAGTAGTGGATGTTACGTTAGTGAACACCGCATTTTGAAGGCAAACGCTGCGTGAGCGTTCCTTTCGGGCTGCCGTCTACTAAATCAATAGAGAGTTTTAGGGAAGCCGTTTTTGCACATTTGATACGATACGATGGCCCCTCCGGTAAACTATATTAAAGGGTGTAGTCTCACACCGTTGTGTCCCATATAATGCACCCAAAACTTCGTTCGACGTACAGTGCATCACGTCGAACAGACGGCCCAAACGTTAATGAGGGGCTTAATAACGGTGCGATATACCTTATTAAACTGCTAAAGTACGTATCAAAGACTGCAGAAAAAATACCACTGAGGTCTGCAAAACAGAAAAAGCCGCAAACACCCGTTTTTTGTGTGTTTTTTTGTATTTATTAGCACTTACGTTAGCTATTTTAATAAGTCGTTCCACTCTGTTTTCAAGCCGCTCGTGAAAGTTGGTACCGTCGGTTCAACGTCAGCGCGCCGAACTGAAGTTTTGGGTGTCTTATACGGGACAAAGGGTGTAAAAATATACCATTTTTGTTTTTCTGAGAGTGTAAGAACTGCGTATGTGCGAGCATTATGCGGTTGCATATTCGCAGTTGATTCCGGAGGGCCGATCATACCGTATCCGGTATGCAAAGACGGTTCTCTAAAACTCTCTAATAGGGATTATTCACTGGACGCCATATTTGTCGGTGCTGTTTAGAGCGCATGCTCAGAACGAGCTCACATCAATAGGCTGCTAAGACCGGCACTCTTGATGGTGCGGAATGCACGTTACAAAGGAACTGTGGAAGCTCGCCATCAGCACGCGCTCAGCATTCGCGCACACAGCTATGGCCGCCAGTGAAGAATGCTCCCTACAGTCTGATCTCACCAGCCAGTTTCGCTACGCCGCCGCTGCCGGCATGCTATTACATGTTGCGGGTCGGCACGAGCAGAGCGCGAGACGGCACGAGCTCACCGGTTCACTGTGGCGTGCCCCTGTGAACTAAAACTATGGTGGCGTCACGCGTACGTGCCACGCAACGTGAGATCGGTCTATTGGCAAACACTCGGCTCCCAAGTTTGCTGATGCTGTGAATGTTATCGAGAGCTTTACTCAAGTAAGCACCTCTTACAGAGTGTAGTTTGGTATCACCATCTAAACTCACACGTGAAAAAGAACACCGCCACGTTCGTACGTCTGCCGTTTACGTACGAACCGCCATCACAATACGAGTGGATAGATTGATATTTCAGACCATAGACGCCACTGAATTTCATTAACGGGCCTATTGGTCCCGAAGTTCCAGCGAAAATTCCATGGATTGCCCCGAATTTCTAGCAAAAATATAACTTTGAGAAACAGCTTCCGAATGTCGTAAAACATTTATTCCGAAAACACGAAATCTTAGTTACGACTATCTATGCCTTCTGTTTGGATGCTCATGTACAGCCTGTTATGGGCTGAGTATTATGTATGTTGCCTTGTCCTGCATTTTCCGGTTTTTCGTCACATACGTGTCTGACAATCTTCGCATGATATCCAGCTTATCAAGAAATCCTGTGTTAACGACTAAAACTGCCGACATGAGCAGTATACAACTAAATAGTGATGCCTTTAAAAATTGAACACGCTTACAAATCTCTGTAACGCGAAATTAGAGCGCAGCTCTTGAGGAGGAGGAGGGAGCGTAGCAGAGGAGAGGGTATGCCCCTCCTCCCCTCCCCTCTTCCCCTCTCCCCTTCTTCCTCTCCCCTCCTCCTTCTTTCCTCCTCCTCTCCCCTCATCATTCTTCTTCCAGCTTTTCCGCACGTGACGTCAATCTACCCGCTAAATCTGGGGGAACCTGAATTTGTTCATGGGTGACGGGACACCACGTCACGTGACGTCATTTTCCCCACTAAAGTTATCGGGAAAAGGTGAACTGGTGTTGAGCTTACGTGACGTCGATATCCCCGCTAAATTTAGCAGGTAATTGAATTGCTGTTGAGGTCTAGTGACGCCCATTTTTCGACCAAATCTAGTGGCGAATCCGAATTTGTTCATAGGTGACGTGGACACCAAATCATGTAACGTCATTTTCCCTAATAAATTTAGCGGGGATACTAAAATTGGTGTTGAGGTCAAGTTACGTCAATTTTCCTGGTAAATTTAGCGGGGAATTGAATTGGTGTTGAGGTCATGTGACGTCATATTGAACTGCTAAATCTAGGGGAGAAACGAAATTTGTTGATAGGTGACGTGACGCCAAGTCATGTGACGTCATTTTCCCCGCTAGATTTAGCGGGAATTGAATTGGTGTTGGGGTTACGTGACTTCAATTTTCACGCTGAATTTAGCGCGGTTACGCCGACGCCGACGCCACTAAACCCGGAAATGGGCGCCTAAGAGCTGCGCTCTAAAACAAGCCGGTATGGTAGGAAGTATGTTGGCATATTTATTTTTAGTGATGCGAAGAAAAGTCTCCACCTTCAAGCATTGGTGGAGCTGAAGAAACTAGAATGTTGTCAACTGTAAGTTAACAAGAAATCACAACAATAAATTGAATAATTTTCTAACAAATTGCGTACGTTACGAGTCATGCGCCAAGAAAGTGAGGGAGAGTGGGGGACGAGGGCGCTAATCTAGGGTTGACCAAATGATCGATTTGAGCTGGCGAAAGAAAGAAAAAGAAGCATCGTTTTTACGCAGCGACTGTATGGAGGCGTGCTGCTTACGAAACGTCATAATCTAAACCCTGAGTCAAGGGAAAATTAAATACCGAGCAAAACTACACAATCACCTTGTACGTTTTTTTTATTTATTTAATTTTTTATTTCTTCTTGTTTCAAGGTTTAGATTTCGCGTTTACTGAATTTTACTTTAATGAGATAGCATTTGTCTCAATATCGTGAGGTACGCCTAGCCTAATAGTTCACGTCGCAGGTGAGAAATTTACCCAGTGCAGTATAATAGCTATCCTAGCTAACACGACCGCACGTCATTACGATACGTGTTTATAAACGCTTAGCCCCGCGTGCAATCCCCATAGCCCAGAACGCTCGTATTCGTCGCTTTGAAAAGTTAAGTAAAAACGCGCCATATGAGGGAATGCTGGAAAACATAACCAGTCGGAAGCTCTCTACTGAATGGGAAACGGCTCCCTGACCGCTTTCGGGGGCAGTGCTACAGATCCATAGTTCTTGAGCTTTGAGAAGCGCCCCTGGCGAGAAAAGTCGGATATTTGCAGGTCGCATTTTCGCGGTTCGTCACCTTGCGTCCTTTCACACGCTCTGTTAGTGCCCATGGACAGGAGCTGAGGGACGCTGGCAGACGCTAGTTTACGCCCGCGGATCGTGCACGATGGAACGGTAGGACGTCGCTTCACGTCAGCATCAAATGTTTGTGTTCTACGGACGCTATCGGAGGTGCTCTCGTTTGTGGTTGCGTCTCGTGAACGATACAGCGCCCCCTGGCCAACAGAAGCCGGCCTATAAGCGCTAATCGCACGTCCACGTTGAGCACCGATGAAAGCCATGCACACGCACTCTTCACCTCTTTTGAATTGACGCTCAAAGTTGTCCCCAAATATACTGCCCGGATATACCACAAAAAATAAAATGAAGCGGAGCTTTAATGGGCAATATTTCACTGAGAGGAGACAATATCAAAGTTTCTATACTCTGTTTCATACTTGTGTGCGACGCTGTCGAAGCTACTGGCGCGAGCATGGGGCTTGATATCGTTGATCATTTGCACGCGTTCTCGCGCAAACAAAGCCATAGATGAAGCCACGCGCTCGCGCCAGTAGCTTTGACAGCGTTGCGCGCTAAGTATGAAACAGAGTATAAGTCGAATCCAGTTCTTTCAACGAAAAGGTCAATAAACGTATTTTCACTCATTCACTCAGCGAGAGCTCAAAAAGGCATGACAGATTGGCTTGGCTTTCTGAGTGCCTTGTTGTAGAGCCTAGAGTAACTGTATAGGCGGAGCATATGCAGTTACTCTAGCAGAGCCAGGTCATTTGTGCCATCTAGATTCGTAAATATCTTTAATAGCGCGTTGTGTGTTGAGTGTGTTGAAAACGCGGCGGCAGCTGCCGGGAAGACATCGAACGACGGCCTTGTTTGCCAAGCTAGTTCAGAGATGGCGTCAACAGTGCTTACAAGCACTGTTGACGCTGCGCGTGTATGACACCAATGGAAACAAAAGTCTTGGCGTTTCTGCACTCTAGAACAAGTACTATTGTCGTAGAGCCTGCGGCTGCCACCTGCTCTTGTTTAGCAGCAGGCGACGAAGGGTTTTGTAACAAAACACCTAGTTACGTTTTCACTCCCGCTTCACGTGGTGCAATTTTATTTCCATTTTTCTCGATTTTGTTTGCAACGTTAATCGTGTAGAAAAAAATACCGCTAAGTTCCTAAGGACGGCAGCCCAAGTTTGGGTTGTGGCCACAGGCCGTGCCCACCCTACGCCATCAAGCGCGCTGGGCACTCTTGCCGTGCAGCCCCTCTCTTTTATCTATACACCCCTATCTACTCTGTACGACATCACGTTGTAAGTAAACATGTGAGTGGTGGCCCAACACTAGCGTTTTGTCACAATAACCGCTGAAAAAAAAAAACGAACGGCGATCGAGCATATAGCGCCGTGTTGGGCGCCATGCTGAAATAGAAAAAGAAAAGAGGGGGTGGGGGGTGGAGGGGCGTCGCGCCACCTTTGATATCGCCCATGGGCGACCAGCCAGGCCGCACACCATTAGGAACGACCCACATTATGGTGTTTTGTCGCACGCAAGCAAATTGCTGTGCGTATGTTCATACAGCCGGAAGTTAGTCTGCCTCAGTGGGCTTCCGGTGTCTTACCTGTACATGAGCAATTTAGCCAGTGCGGTACAACCGCCAGCCTGGGGTCTTTAACGTGCACCAGGCAGCAGTGATACACGACCGCACGCCGGTGCGATACTCATCCAGATCGAAACACGCAGGGGTGGGGATTGAACTCAGGGATCTCTGGGTTCAGCAGCGTTAGCTTTCGCTCCAAGTGCTACGAGCTGGTGTGTGCGCTAGCTCTCTCGTTCACCGGTCCCACGAGAGCGAGAATCGGTTGATTTACTGATTGACTTATTTTATTTTGACACAAGTGTCAAATAGTTTGGGAGAAAATTATTAAAATCACTTGACGAGTTCCCAACCACCAATAAGGCACCTCGGGCAGCGGGCCTACAAACTTGAAAGGGAAAATGAAGGGGAAACAGTACTCAACAACGATACGAATACACGAAACGATTAAACATCAAGGACGGGGACGGAAACATAACTTATTACATTTAGCGACAACATAGAACGGCACAAAATATAAAACCGCCCCTAAATGTTTCAATGGTATCGGAGAGAGAAAGGAGAAAATTGGTGAAGGAAAGCCAAATTTACTATAACTTCAGAAGTTCAGAAAGCACTAGTGTCACGACGATCTATCAGTAACTAGAAATCTATTGCGTCACAAATTGGACATCTGTCTCTGTTAGCGATAATAGAGATGCAGAAATACTCTTGTTGACATCCCCGTGGCAAATGATTCAATGATTTATCTCCCAAATCTTTTGTTGACCCGCCCAGTATTTTAGTATCTTGATTGTAGTATCCATGTTGTGTACGCATTTGTCCGACAACAGCCTCGAGTTGCAGTAAACGAGGTTGATTAAAGCAAGTTTTTTCTGCGGAGCTACTTCGTTTTACCCTTGAGAGATTCATTCTCAGGCCACAACTTCCGTAAGCTGTTACCAAAAATAAAGGTTGTTTCGCTATGATTCCCTACATGTACAATTGCGCGCACCGTTTAAGATCTATCGCTTCCAAGTTCGACACGAGCGTGGTATTTTCTTGTCGTATGCGCCATGAGCACACGCGTGTAAAACAATCCCAGGGGGCGCAATGTTAAACATGAAAAGAAGTTCGTTGACTGCAAAGAAAGAAAGTTTATTCAATTTCACTAAGCTTGGAGGCAGTCACTACATCAGAGAAACTGGGAGGTGCATTAAACATAGATTATGGAAAGCCAACCACACAGACGTTCTTGTAGCCCTTTGCTTCTGCTGCATCGGCAGAAATAAGAACGATATAAGACTGTCAATTTTGACGGTGTTGATTTTAGAATGCAATTACCACAGGCCTGTGCCGTGCCTTTTGGAGTCCGTCAAACTTGTTGGTCGCAGCTGGTGATCTTTGTCATGACGTCACACGTATGAACCACGGTCGTCTCCGCGCGCTTTCGTGCTGCTCTTGTTCGGCGTCTAGGGAGTGCTAGAAATTTTCGGCCCTTCAATAGACCTATTGCTATATTACCCAAGGATCAAGGAGAATGCAGGGATTGGTGTTCCACGCGCCGCACGTGCTGGCCTCAGCAGTAGTAAATTTTCTAGAGCAAAAACCTAAAACAAATTGAATCATGCACGCGCGTTCCTAAACGCTTTATTTTGCTTATTTACTTCGAATCTTTTATAGGGGAAGGCGTGCGCGTGTGGCGCGTGGAACAGCAATCCCTGCATTCTCCTTGATGCTTGGGTAATATAGCAAATGGTCTATTCAAAAACGTCACGAAGGTAAACAGATGTGCGGGCTTGTGAGATAAAGTCAACTCTGCGGCGCTCTTCGGTCGGTCTCACCACTACGTCATACCGCAAAAAATTTTGTGTCCATGAGTTTAGCGACCCTGGAAGCGTCAAACGCTTCAAACAAGTTTTTTTCATCTAATCGTCATTCACAGCCGCACGTGCGATGACTGTCTCCCTTCTATTCCGATACTAGAATAATGTGGCGGGCACAACAACAGATTTGGGAGATAAATCACTGAATCATTTGCCATGGGAACCGCCAACAACCATATTTCGGCACCTTCATTATCACTCAGGCAACACAGAGGTCTGAATTCCTGACACCAGAGACACGGCTTAAAGTCTCCAACCGGCGATAAGGGGTCTCCCGTCGTGGTCACCTCGGGGAGCTGGGAGCGGGGGGGGGGAGGGCTTGGTGGGAGATATTTGGCAAGTAGAGTGTCCTTAAGCTAATAACTTGCACGCCTTGCATCAAAACGCTGACAGCGTTCGGCTGTGTCAGCGTTTCGACTCACACAGTCGAACACTGCGTCAGAAACACGCCCAAATAAATCATGTTGTACCCACAGGTCTCAACCTCGCCGCTAGAGGCGTGACGGTTTGCGTTACCCCCAAGGGGTACTCAGACCCCCGTCCAAATCAGCTTGGGGGGGGGGGTTCCGAGATTCCCTAAGATCCCCTGAGACCCCCTTACTTCCAGCAGTGACCGGAGACGACTAGATCACTGATACCTCATTGGGACGCTAGTGCTTTTTAATCTTTTTAGCTTATAGGAATTTTCCTTGTTCCTTCCATAAATTTCTCCTTTTCCCCCATCAAGACCGTTCAAACCTTTGGGGCGGGGGTGTTGTATATTTTGTGTCCTTCTATGTTGTTGCTTGTTGAGCACACGCGGGCAGCGCGGCGCCGGCGGGTCAGGCCTTAAACACAAATTCGGGACGAAAACAGACGCATACAACTCTTTCAACTCTCAACGACATTTATTTCGTCTCCGTTCAAACGACGGCCTTCGAGCAGGTATCAGGGGAGGGAGCAGAGAAGGAAAAGGGGGGGGTTGAAAGAGGAGGAGGGGAAAACGGGTTATTCGCGGCCTTCCCTCAAGGCCTCTGGTCCCTTCCGCCCAGTTCGGGACGGAGGAATTTCATCTCCCTGTCGGAAAGGGCCAGAGAAGCCGAAGCAACGTTAGTGACCGAGCTCTTAATGGCGTACGATTCGGCGACTTCCGTGCCAAATCTCTGCCGGTGTCCTCCCAATACGCGCGTACCTTCGTATCTGGGCGAACAACCGCCGCACGTCATACGGTGTACGACTATTGGATGCATGGAGTCGTCGGGGGGTTCGCTCACCTCCCGCGATTGTTCCCTCTCAGGCGGTCATTTAGGCACCTGCCGGTCTGCCCTATATACTCCCCCCACACAAAATAGGAATGGTATAAACCACCGCCTTCCTACACTTAACAATCTGCTGTCCATGTTTTTTGTTGCATTGGGTCGCGGAGGGTGGGGTATTCACCATTCTGCACATTCGTTAAAGCTTCTAATCTCTACCACCAAATCCATGTCGACTACAGACCACAAACATGAAACGACGCTCTCCCAGTATCTGCAAGCTTTTCTCCATTAATGGCATGACGTAGACGGCATATGCAAGCCGTCTACATCATGAAAACAAAAACTCACTATTTATTTATTATTCGAATGTCTACAGATTCTGACGCATCAGTTTTGACAATAGTAAAGCAGTAATGGGGCAGTGCTGAGTGGCCTATGCGTGTTGATATATGTGCAGATCAGATCTAGACGCATCAGTTCGATGCATCTAAATCCCAGTAGCGCTTCTCTGCCATCGTTAACACAGGCAGTGTTGGTTCCTGATTGGATAATCTGAAATATACGAACTGAAATATGGCTTCCGATAGATTTCAGCATTGTTTTAGGAGCAATACCATATGGCGACTAACATCAAACGAAGTTTCTAGCTTGGATGCGTCTAGATTGAAACACCGTCCACTCACGCTCACGGGAAGCCCTCTCTGAGAAGTCCCCACAAGTAGAACTTTTCTGCCCTCGTTAACACAGGCAGTGTTGGTTCCTGATTGGATAATCTGAAAAATATGGCTTCCGATCGATTTCAGCATTGTTTTAGGAGCAATAACAATATGAGCACTAACACCAAACGACGTTTCAAGCGTGGATGCGTCTAGATTGAAACACCGTCCACTCACGCTCACGGGAAGCCCTCTCTGAGAAGTCCCCACAAGTAGAACTTTTCTGCCCTCGTTAACACAGGCAGTGTTGGTTCCTGACTGGATAATCTGAAAAATATGGCTTCCGATCGATTTCAGCATTGTTTTAGGAGCAATACATATATGGCCACTAACATCAAATGAAGTTTCTAGCGTGGATGCGTCTAGATTGAAACACCGTCCACTCACGCTCACGGGAAGCCCTCTCTGAGAAGTCCCCACAAGTAGCACTTTTCTGCCCTCGTTAACACAGGCAGTGTTGGTTCCTGATTGGATAATCTGAAAAATATGGCTTCCGATCGATTTCAGCATTGTTTTAGGAGCAATAACAATATGAGCCACTAACATCAAACGACGTTTCTAGCGTGGATGCGTCTAGATTGAAACACCGTCCACTCACGCTCACGGGAAGCCCTCTCTGAGAAGTCCCCACAAGTAGCACTTCTCTGCCCTCGTTAACACAGGCAGTGTTGGTTCCTGACTGGATAATCTGAAAAATATGGCTTCCGATCGATTTCAGCATTGTTTTAGGAGCAATACAATATGGCCACTAACATCAAACGAAGTTTCTAGCTTGGATGCGTCTGGATTGAAACACCGTCCACTCACGCTCACGGGAAGCCCTCTCTGAGAAGTCCCCACAAGTAGCACTTCTCTGCCCTCGTTAACACAGGCAGTGTTGGTTCCTGATTGGATAATCTGAAAAATATGGCTTCCGATCGATTTCAGCATTGTTTTAGGAGCAATACATAATGGCCACTAACATCAAACGAAGTTTCTAGCTTGGATGCGTCTAGATTGAAACACCGTACACTCACGCTCACGGGAAGCCCTCTCTGAGAAGTCCCCACAAGTAGCACTTCTCTGCCCTCGTTAACACAGGCAGTGTTGGTTCCTGATTGGATAATCTGAAAAATATGGCTTCCGATCGATTTCAGCATTGTTTTAGGAGCAATAACAATATGGGCACTAACATCAAACGAAGTTTCAAGCGTGGATGCGTCTGGATTGAAACACCGTCCACTCACGCTCACGGGAAGCCCTCTCTGAGAAGTCCCCACAAGTAGCACTTTTCTGCCCTCGTTAACACAGGCAGTGTTGGTTCCTGATTGGATAATCTGAAAAATATGGCTTCCGATCGATTTCAGCATTGTTTTAGGAGCAATACATATATGGCCACTAACATCAAACGAAGTTTCTAGCGTGGATGCGTCTGGATTGAAACACCGTCCACTCACGCTCACGGGAAGCCCTCTCTGAGAAGTCCCCACAAGTAGCACTTCTCTGCCCTCGTTAACACAGGCAGTGTTGGTTCCTTGATTGGATAATCTGAAAAATATGGCTTCCGATCGATTTCAGCATTGTTTTAGGAGCAATACACATATGGCCACTAACATCAAACGAAGTTTCTAGCTTGGATGCGTCTAGATTGAAACACCGTACACTCACGCTCACGGGAAGCCCTCTCTGAGAAGTCCCCACAAGTAGCACTTCTCTGCCCTCGTTAACACAGGCAGTGTTGGTTCCTGATTGGATAATCTGAAAAATATGGCTTCCGATCGATTTCAGCATTGTTTTAGGAGCAATACATATATGGCCATTAACATCAAACGAAGTTTCTAGCTTGGATGCGTCTGGATTGAAACACCGTACACTCACGCTCACGGGAAGCCCTCTCTGAGAAGTCCCCACAAGTAGCACTTCTCTGCCCTCGTTAACACAGGCAGTGTTGGTTCCTGACTGGATAATCTGAAAAATATGGCTTCCGATCGATTTCAGCATTGTTTTAGGAGCAATACATATATGGCCACTAACATCAAACGAAGTTTCTAGCTTGGATGCGTCTGGATTGAAACACCGTACACTCACGCTCACGGGAAGCCCTCTCTGAGAAGTCCCCACAAGTAGCACTTCTCTGCCCTCGTTAACACAGGCAGTGTTGGTTCCTGACTGGATAATCTGAAAAATATGGCTTCCGATCGATTTCAGCATTGTTTTAGGAGCAATACAATATGGCCACTAACATCAAACGAAGTTTCTAGCTTGGATGCGTCTGGATTGAAACACCGTACACTCACGCTCACGGGAAGCCCTCTCTGAGAAGTCCCCACAAGTAGCACTTCTCTGCCCTCGTTAACACAGGCAGTGTTGGTTCCTGACTGGATAATCTGAAAAATATGGCTTCCGATCGATTTCAGCATTGTTTTAGGAGCAATACAATAATGGCCACTAACATCAAACGAAGTTTCTAGCTTGGATGCGTCTGGATTGAAACACCGTACACTCACGCTCACGGGAAGCCCTCTCTGAGAAGTCCCCACAAGTAGCACTTCTCTGCCCTCGTTAACACAGGCAGTGTTGGTTCCTGACTGGATAATCTGAAAAATATGGCTTCCGATCGATTTCAGCATTGTTTTAGGAGCAATACATATATGGCCACTAACATCAAACGAAGTTTCTAGCTTGGATGCGTCTGGATTGAAACACCGTACACTCACGCTCACGGGAAGCCCTCTCTGAGAAGTCCCCACAAGTAGCACTTCTCTGCCCTCGTTAACACAGGCAGTGTTGGTTCCTGACTGGATAATCTGAAAAATATGGCTTCCGATCGATTTCAGCATTGTTTTAGGAGCAATACATATATGGCCACTAACATCAAACGAAGTTTCTAGCTTGGATGCGTCTGGATTGAAACACCGTACACTCACGCTCACGGGAAGCCCTCTCTGAGAAGTCCCCACAAGTAGCACTTTTCTGCCCTCGTTAACACAGGCAGTGTTGGTTCCTGACTGGATAATCTGAAAAATATGGCTTCCGATCGATTTCAGCATTGATTTAGGAGCAATACAATATGGCCACTAACATCAAACGAAGTTTCTAGCTTGGATGCGTCTGGATTGAAACACCGTACACTCACGCTCACGGGAAGCCCTCTCTGAGAAGTCCCCACAAGTAGCACTTCTCTGCCCTCGTTAACACAGGCAGTGTTGGTTCCTGACTGGATAATCTGAAAAATATGGCTTCCGATCGATTTCAGCATTAATTTAGGAGCATATACAATATGGGCCCTAACATCAAACGAAGTTTATAGCATGGATGCGTCTGGATTGAAACACCGTACACTCACGCTCACGGGAAGCCCTCTCTGAGCAGTCCCCACAAGTAGCACTTCTCTGCCCTCGTTAACACAGGCAGTGTTGGTTCCTGACTGGATAATCTGAAAAATACGGCTTCCGATCGATTTCAGCATTAATTTAGGAGCTATACAATATGGGCCCTAACATCAAACGAAGTTTATAGCATGGATGCGTCTGGATTGAAACACCGTACATTCACGCTCACGGGAAGCCCTCTCTGAGCAGTCCCCACAAGTAGCACTTCTCTGCCCTCGTTAACACAGGCAGTGTTGGTTCCTGACTGGATAATCTAAAAATACGGCTTCCGATCGATTTCAGCATTAATTTAGGAGCTATACAATATGGGCCCAAACATCAAACGAAGTTTATAGCATGGATGCGTCTGGATTGAAACACCGTACATTCACGCTCACGGAAAGCCCTCTCTGAGCAGTCCCCACAAGTAGCACTTCTCTGCCCTCGTTAACACAGGCAGTGTTGGTTCCTGACTGGATAATCTAAAAATACGGCTTCCGATCGATTTCAGCATTAATTTAGGAGCTATACAATATGGGCCCAAACATCAAACGAAGTTTATAGCATGGATGCGTCTGGATTGAAACACCGTACATTCACGCTCACGGGAAGCCCTCTCTGAGCAGTCCCCACAAGTAGCACTTCTCTGCCCTCGTTAACACAGGCAGTGTTGGTTCCTGACTGGATAATCTAAAAATACGGCTTCCGATCGATTTCAGCATTAATTTAGGAGCTATACAATATGGGCCCAAACATCAAACGAAGTTTATAGCATGGATGCGTCTGGATTGAAACACCGTACATTCACGCTCACGGAAAGCCCTCTCTGAGCAGTCCCCACAAGTAGCACTTCTCTGCCCTCGTTAACACAGGCAGTGTTGGTTCCTGACTGGATAATCTAAAAATACGGCTTCCGATCGATTTCAGCATTAATTTAGGAGCTATACAATATGGGCCCTAACATCAAACGAAGTTTATAGCATGGATGCGTCTGGATTGAAACACCGTACATTCACGCTCACGGGAAGCCCTCTCTGAGCAGTCCCCACAAGTAGCACTTCTCTGCCCTCGTTAACACAGGCAGTGTTGGTTCCTGACTGGATAATCTAAAAATACGGCTTCCGATCGATTTCAGCATTAATTTAGGAGCTATACAATATGGGCCCTAACATCAAACGAAGTTTATAGCATGGATGCGTCTGGATTGAAACACCGTACATTCACGCTCACGGAAAGCCCTCTCTGAGCAGTCCCCACAAGTAGCACTTCTCTGCCCTCGTTAACACAGGCAGTGTTGGTTCCTGACTGGATAATCTAAAAATACGGCTTCCGATCGATTTCAGCATTAATTTAGGAGCTATACAATATGGGCCCAAACATCAAACGAAGTTTATAGCATGGATGCGTCTGGATTGAAACACCGTACATTCACGCTCACGGGAAGCCCTCTCTGAGCAGTCCCCACAAGTAGCACTTCTCTGCCCTCGTTAACACAGGCAGTGTTGGTTCCTGACTGGATAATCTAAAAATACGGCTTCCGATCGATTTCAGCATTAATTTAGGAGCTATACAATATGGGCCCTAACATCAAACGAAGTTTATAGCATGGATGCGTCTGGATTGAAACACCGTACATTCACGCTCACGGAAAGCCCTCTCTGAGCAGTCCCCACAAGTAGCACTTCTCTGCCCTCGTTAACACAGGCAGTGTTGGTTCCTGACTGGATAATCTAAAAATACGGCTTCCGATCGATTTCAGCATTAATTTAGGAGCTATACAATATGGGCCCTAACATCAAACGAAGTTTATAGCATGGATGCGTCTGGATTGAAACACCGTACATTCACGCTCACGGGAAGCCCTCTCTGAGCAGTCCCCACAAGTAGCACTTCTCTGCCCTCGTTAACACAGGCAGTGTTGGTTCCTGACTGGATAATCTAAAAATACGGCTTCCGATCGATTTCAGCATTAATTTAGGAGCTATACAATATGGGCCCTAACATCAAACGAAGTTTATAGCATGGATGCGTCTGGATTGAAACACCGTACATTCACGCTCACGGGAAGCCCTCTCTGAGCAGTCCCCACAAGTAGCACTTCTCTGCCCTCGTTAACACAGGCAGTGTTGGTTCCTGACTGGATAATCTAAAAATACGGCTTCCGATCGATTTCAGCATTAATTTAGGAGCTATACAATATGGGCCCAAACATCAAACGAAGTTTATAGCATGGATGCGTCTGGATTGAAACACCGTACATTCACGCTCACGGAAAGCCCTCTCTGAGCAGTCCCCACAAGTAGCACTTCTCTGCCCTCGTTAACACAGGCAGTGTTGGTTCCTGACTGGATAATCTAAAAATACGGCTTCCGATCGATTTCAGCATTAATTTAGGAGCTATACAATATGGGCCCAAACATCAAACGAAGTTTATAGCATGGATGCGTCTGGATTGAAACACCGTACATTCACGCTCACGGAAAGCCCTCTCTGAGCAGTCCCCACAAGTAGCACTTCTCTGCCCTCGTTAACACAGGCAGTGTTGGTTCCTGACTGGATAATCTAAAAATACGGCTTCCGATCGATTTCAGCATTAATTTAGGAGCTATACAATATGGGCCCTAACATCAAACGAAGTTTATAGCATGGATGCGTCTGGATTGAAACACCGTACATTCACGCTCACGGAAAGCCCTCTCTGAGCAGTCCCCACAAGTAGCACTTCTCTGCCCTCGTTAACACAGGCAGTGTTGGTTCCTGACTGGATAATCTAAAAATACGGCTTCCGATCGATTTCAGCATTAATTTAGGAGCTATACAATATGGGCCCTAACATCAAACGAAGTTTATAGCATGGATGCGTCTGGATTGAAACACCGTACATTCACGCTCACGGAAAGCCCTCTCTGAGCAGTCCCCACAAGTAGCACTTCTCTGCCCTCGTTAACACAGGCAGTGTTGGCGCTTTGTCCTACTCACTAAGGCATGCATTCGTGATGTTTTCGAACAAAGCAGAACTAATGTTCGCCCGGTGCGGATCGGCCACAAGGTTTCATGGCGCAGTGGGATTCAAGATAAATAGTTAAAAACGAACTACCTTCCAGGATGTAATGGGAAAACGAGAGACATAATCAAATATGTTATTTTTCTAATCTGGTTCTTTGCTGTATTTAAATATAACCCTCGCTGTGTGTGCTCGGATTGTCGTAATGCATGTTCATTTTTTGTGTCGCGCTTAATGTGAATGAATTCAAGATTGCATTAGCTTGAGAGTGTCTTACTGCTATCAACTAAGCTATATTTTGTGTGCTTTATACAAAGATAAATATCACTAAGCGATATATTTGTACCAAGCATTTTCACAAGCCATTAGTTCTCGCTGTTTCGTTACCATAAATAAGTGATAGCAAAACATTTTTGAGGTTGAAATAGTCATAAAAAAAGAAATAAATATAACTTTTTATTCTTTTTTTATATTTACTCAGGGATTTCTAATTATGTAAATAGTTTAAGGTAAACTGTAGCTGACGACGGTTTAGGGCATTCAACACTTGGTCAGCGCCAACTGCGTTGTCCTCTAGCGACCGAACTTCGCAATACGGGATAGTAAGAGGCAGCTTGAAGACCTAAAATAACTTTAACACCTATAAAGAATACTTGTAAAGTTTCCGTACGGACGCATGATGTTCATAGATTCATTCTGCTCATTTGCATCAGTGGCAACTAATGAAATCACCGCGCACTTTGGTGCATTACCTTCAGGGATCCATCCCACTCTTTAGGCTGTTTTCATGAAAATGTCATTTTCAACAACCGCTGACGACCCTCTTCTACGTTGTGAGCAAGGGACGTTCTCTGTCCGGCAAAGACACCGTCCGTGATCTTAAGCTTATTTTGTCAGGGGTAGAGCTGAAATGTTTTTATATTAATGCAGCTGACTCCCGTTCGGCCGACCCCGGAGATGTAAAATCGGCTGACGTCCAGAAGTCACCAGGTGCCACGGGCTCCTCTACTTTACCATCACGGGTTCCGACTTCATCTGGTGCTAAAAGTAGTATGCTCACACCATCATTTTACAAGAATTCAGGTCCCTCTGGTTCCGTTGACGACCATTTTCGATGATCTTGAATAGCTCCTTCATCTAATACTTCGGAACAGAATCCAAAGTCTTCTTCGGTGAGTAATTTCTCCAAACTGCCACCTGGTTTTAAAGAATTCGATGATCTTTTCAGTTCTAAGTTGTAACTGGTTAAAAATCCCACTCATACAGTCACTGTACGGCACCATGTTCCACCAGTACAGTCAAAGCTCCGTCGTTTACCGCTCACTCTGTGTGATGCGGTCACAGCAGAGATTCTGAAACTTGAGCGCCCAGGCGTTATCGAGCGCGTTAATGTCTCGGAATGGGTTTCATCTATCGTCGTAGTAAAAAATAAAGACGGTGGAATCCGAATATGTGTTGATTTGAGAGCGCCATATCAAGCTGTCGTCGTTGACTCTTTTCCACTCCCACATATCGACGTGTTGTGAAACTCGCTTTGAGGAGTGTCGCATTTTTCAAAATTGGATTTAGCATCCGCCTGCCGTCAGGTCCGCCTCAAGCCTAATAGTCGCGACCTCACCGCTTTCGTGACTCATGAGGAGCTTTTTCTGTTTTAAACGGGTCTGTTTTGGATTAGCTTCCGCACCTGCGGCTTTCCAACAAGTAATGTCCGAAATCCTCAAAGGCTGTCGAGGCGTCCAGTTCTATCTGGATGATGTCATTGTATATGGGTCAACCCAACAGGAGCACGATAAAAACCAGCGAGACGTACTGAAAAAATCGCTCAGGCATAAATGAAATTAAATCGAACAGCTGCCTTTAATGATCATGAACTATCTTTTTGGGGTCATGGTTTGTCTCCAGAAGGCCTAGCACCCCATCAGTTGAAGATAGACGCGGTCCTGAATTTTCCAGATCCAACAGAACCTTCACAATTGAAGGCCTTTTTTGGGTCTTGTAGAGTATTATGCTAAGTTTCTTTCACATTGCGCCACGGTCGTTGAACCCTTTCGTCGTCTTGTACGCAAGGTTGTATCTTATGTCTGGTCCCCTGATGTAGCCGCCAGTTTAAAAAATACCAAGTCCCGCATTCTGCAGGCTCCAATACTCTCTATGTTCGACCCTACCATTCCTGTCAAAGTCTCGACCGACGCCTCTTATTACGGTTTAGGGGCTGTTCTCCAACAAGAACACGGACGACAGCTGAAAATCGCTGCGGTCGCGTCCCGGTGTCTCACAGAGGCTGAACTAAAGTATTCTACTGGCGAAAAGGAAGCTACGGCTATTCTATGGGCTTGTGAATAGTCGCACGTTCATTTGTAGGGTCGGCAGTTCACCATTCGTACTGGCCACCAAACACTTGTCACCTTGATGACAAGTCAAGGAACTGGCGTCCGGCCTCATGCACTCTAAGAAAAAGGGAGCGCGACTTAGTCCCTCGGGGGACCAAATGCGCTGACACTACCATTAGTCCCCTAGGGGAGCAACGGTGACGGGAGCAACTGTTGCGCCCCGTCCGTTAGTCCCTCGCACTAGCACCGTTGGGACTAACTGTTGCACCGTTTCAATTGCACCTCGAGGACCAACTGTTAGGCCCTTGCACTTGGTCCCCTGGGACCAACTGTTACACCGTTTCAATTGAACCCCGAGGACGAACTGTTAGGCCCTTGCGCTTGGACCCCTGGGACTAACTGTTACACCGTTTCAAATGAACCCCGAGGACCAACTGTTAGGCCCTTGCACTTGGACCCCTGGGTCTAAACGTTGCGCCCTTGGATTTAGACCCCTGGGACTAAAGGTTTATCCTTTGCATTTGGTCCCGAGCCACAAATCTCCGAAACGAAATGGTGCAGTTCAGGTTAAACGTAGCTTTATTGCCTCGTAGATACACATCACATTCAAGGATGACTGAAGTCGAAGTTCCTGGGCGGTAGAATCCACGATAAGGCCAAATTCCGAAGAGTGCACTTGCGTCGACGATGGCTTGGACACTGAGACGTCTGTCGAAACCGGTCGTGGTCCCAGCACCGTTTATTGGGGCACCGGCAGCTTCTTGCCTGTTTGCGAGGAATTTGAATTATTAGTAACAGGGCAGCGTGAAATACCCAATCGCTGGACAAAAGTACGAGACATAACACACGCATTATAAAATAACAAATATTCTGCATAAGTGCTACAATGGTTCACATCCAACATGCGATCTGTTGACAGCAGACCAGCGCAATATTCGATTTTTAGTAGACCGTTCGCTGCGAATTACCGACCCAGGGCGTGCGTGCTCAAACTATGCTTCAAAATGACGGCACGAGCTCCTGCCATCAACGCGAAAGTCTAGTGTACAATCGAATAAATGTCTCCATTAATGCCGGTTCTCACACGCAGCGAAGCGCTGATGTAGCGCTGCTCACGTGTCGTGAGCTACTTTTCGTCTGCCATGAGCAACAGTTTTGACGGTGCGATACAAAGCTGGTGACCGCTCCCGTCAGCACGCGCTTAGCGCAAGGTCAGCGCTATGATTGTAGCGCTCCGCTGCATGTGTGGACAAGCCTTAATGGTCAAGCGATCCTGCCAGGGTCAGCAAAACACACACACAACACACACAAAAATAAGCAATCGGTAGAACTGGCGTTTCGCTCGATACGATTGAATATGAGGTTTCTGTGCTGCATAACAAAATCAACAACCATGGTGTCAAAAAGAATAGAGCATGGCGCGCGCTTTGCAAGCTAGAGAACGCGCTCAAAATAAAACACTTTCTGAAGCCGCAGTTAATGAATACACCATAAACAAAAGTACTTCGACATACCTTAATCGGGTTCCCTTGACTTGTGACTTGAGAACAGATCAAGTGCAGTGCTGCAGCACCGCGAATCCAAACCGGATCCCGCAATGATCGGAGACGACGCAAGGAGAAAAAACGCTTCCGACGAAGGCTGCATTTCAACTCTCAACTGACTAAAAACAGGTTCTTTTCAAACAAAGACCCCTTCCCATTTTCCCGACGGACCCTATCTTCCCATCTGCCAACCCCCGCGTGTGCGAGGATTACAAGAAAGAATGCGCGGGGGGGGGGGGGGGGTTGACGGGAGGAGGAAGGGCGCGCACGAAAATCTTTTTACCCCCTCCCACTACACACGGACACAGCCACACAGAAGAGCTCCAAGAACGGGAGAAGGTCGCCACTTTGAACAGGCCAGTCGAGTGACGTACAAGCAAACACGTTTTATTTTTTTTTTTCTCTCTCTCTCTCTCTTTTAAGTATTTTCAGCTTTCTCGGGTGGCTTTTTTATTTTATTTTTTAGTTCGCATTTGTTTTGTATTAGTAGGCGTTACCATGGGTGACGTTGCGGGCGCGGTTCGTTCTTCGTTGTTCACCTGGAATGTTATCTGAAACAGCGACGACGATGGCATGAAGGCGTCTGGATACTGCCCCTGAATGTGCTTTTTGAGTGGAACGTGCCGTGCATCAAGTGTGTCGTTGCGGATTTTGAGTTCGACATTGGACTACCCAGAAAGGTTGGTCACGGGGAGACGCAGAGACGAGGCTCAACTTGTTCTCAGTAACTCAGTTTTAGCGATTGAAGTGACCATTTATTCTGACTGCGAGACTCCGGTGTTGAAAGCGCGGCTTCTACAAACTGTTAAGTCTCATTTAAGAGAAGAAAAAAGTGTTAGTATTTGGAAGTGTTGCGTTTGGATAAATGCTAGCTTTTTACGCGAAGGCAAATTACGTGAATGGGGCTTGTGAAATGTCAACAGATCATTTTTGACGAGATAGTTGGGTAAAGTCGAGTAAACACATTCGTTAACTCGCATTCACACAACGCGTGAAGCTCTACCATGTAATGTCTTAACATTCGTGGCACATTAAACAAATTCGCCAGTTTCGTCCGAGTTTTGTCAACACTTTCAGCCGTGCTGGGCTGAGTCTCGCCGATCCCCAAGACAAACGAAATAGCATCCGTCCTAATGGCGAACATTCCGTTTGCCTTCGGGGACTAAAAGATACAGATGCACCCGGTCTGAGGGGGACTAATGGATGCTTTTGCTCGCGCACGCTTATCGGTTAGTCCCAGTCGATCGCAGATAGTCCCCAGCTTTTGCGCACGGTACCTAGCTTGAACCAGATGGTCCTTTCGGGGAGCAACTGGGAGTTCAGAGGACCAAATGCTGCCGTTAGTCCCTTGAGGCCAACTTTTTTCTTAGAGTGCATGGTATAAGCCGTTGGATTGCCAGACTTTTCAATGATTATTTTATCACGGAATTTCAGAAAGTCAGCAACAATCTCGTCGCCTACGCTTTGTCTCGCCTTTCAGTGTCAGATACAGAGAACGGCACAGTTTTTAAAGAAGAGGTCGTTTCTATCATCAGCGCTTGCCTTAACCAGAAAGATTTCAAGAAGCAACTGTTAGGGATCCCGTGCTATCTCAAGTTATGACATTTGTTTGTTCATGAAGGCCAGAACATAACAAGCTGTCTTCTGAGCTGAAGTCGTACTTTTCCGTTCGTGAGCAGCTTTCCGTAATCGATGGACCTCTCTTTCAAGGGGAGAAGATCGTAGTTCCATCTAGCCTTTAGAATCAAGTGATTCAGGTTGGTCACAAAACGCATCAAGGGATTTCGAGGACCACAAGCCTCATCAAAGAGCTTTACTGGTTGCCTCACATCTCCATTCAAATTAAGGACTACGTGCAGCATTGCACAGTCTACCAAGCGACCGGCAAGCCAGCTAAGTGCCTCCCACGCCTCTGCAGCCGGTAAAGTTTCCTTAACATCCTTAGACAAAGCTTGGTCTAGATTTCCTCGGCCCATTCGAAGAGGCACCTTTAAAGGAACGAATTTTCATCGCTGTAGTGGATTACCACAGCAAGTGGCCGGAAGTGGCGGCTGTCTCCAGTGTCACGACTGGTTCGGCCATCAGTTTCCTGAAGTCGATCTTTTTCCGCGAGGACGTACCCCAGGGAGATTACCAGTGATAACGGACCTCAATTTACTTCAAGGAAATCTTTACAGTTCCTCGAGACAAATGGAATAAAACACGCCAAGTCTGCGTTATACCAACCCGCAAGCAAATTGCCAAGTTGAACGATTTAATAGGGTTCTGAAATCTACTATTCAGTTGGCCCTTGTACAACAGCGTTTTATTTATGACACAGTCATTGAGTATCTTGGTGTATGTAGAAGCACACGCCATGCTGCCACGGGAGAAACCCCAGCTTTTCTTTTACATGGTCGCAATCATCGTACACGGCTTCAGTTTTTTTTTCATTTCATTTATTATTTTTTAGGGCCCGAAGGCATTACAGAGGGGAGTGGGCGGTTAACGCATAAAAGTAACATAGTTCAGTGAAGCAAAACAAAAACACAAAAAAACACGCGCTACGCAACATCTGTTAAAAAGTTGGTAATAACACTTTTAAAATCAACACTGTTAGTTATCGAGACTATATGTGCGGGAAGGCGATTCCAATCAATGGAGGTCTGGGGTAGAAAAGGGCATTAAAAGTGGAGGCGCTGCACTGGGGAATCCCTACCTTTAGGTCGTGGTCTACACGTGATGATATGTACGATGGTTCTAGAAACAATGCTTGACGGAGAGCGGGGTTAGAGTAATAAATCTTGTGAAATAAACAGAGCCGAGATATTTTTCTTCGGAAAGAAAGATCAGGCAAGGAGAGGGACGATTTCATGGAAGTTACACTGGTTGTACGATGATAGTTCGAAAGTATGAAACGGGCAGAACGATTTTGAATAGATTCGACAGCTGATGCAATGGTGATACCGGGGCTCCAGATGGAAGCTGCATATTCAAGTTTAGGACGAACTAGGGTTTTATAGAGTAGAAGTTTTAACGAAAGGGGAGCAAGCGAAAAGTTACGTTTGAGATGAGCCCAAAAGTCTATTTGCGTTGTTAGTGACATATTGGACGTGGATATTCCAGGAGAGGTCGTTGGTTATGTGAATGCCAAGATATTTATAGGAGGACACAGAAACTAGAGTAGAATTGTTGAGAGTAGGAAGGACAAGTGTTGTTATTACGAGATACTCTCATAGATGTACATTTAGTGATGTTAAAGGGACCATGAAATGAATCTGAAATCGAATTTCATCCACCGGACGTCGTAAAAGGTGTGAAAAGAAACACAAAAGCACAAAAATAGGGAGCCAAAAAAATTCTTTGATATAGAACTTTTAGAAGAAAACTGGACTCTTTTGCGCCTTCTTTCCTTCGAAAGCACTCTGCCTTTTCACTGCTACGGACCCGCGGAACTGCAGCACGTCAGCCGAATCCACGTCGCCTATTGGGTAAGCGCCTACCTCACCAGCACCGCGATCATAAACAATAAATAGCCGGCAAATGTTTCCTAAAAGTTTTGTTAAATAATATTCAGATCCACATTTTGTAGCATAATTAGAGATGTGTGGCGAAAATTGCCAAATTTGATAATGCTGACATCCAAGCGCCATCTATCGTGCGGTAAACGAAGCTGAGAGCCAGCTCCGGAGCTGTCCCAGGCTGTCCTTTTTACGATCAAATCAGCATGGCCGACATCGTCGCTTGGTCACCGTGGTCACGACGACCAGCGAACGTTTATTTTTTTACGTGTTCTTCTCGCGCGTCCCGACTTCAAGCAGCAAGAAAAAAAGCACTTGAAACAGACCACGACGAACAAGAACGCTGGATCCGCAAACACCCGAGACAAGCTGAAACGGCAACGAAGTTTGGCAGATAGGATAGGCCTAGCGCCCTTTCCGCAGCGTTGCTTCGACGGTACTTGACCAAGACAGTGCCAACGACCGGCTGGCGTGCTGAATGAATGGAATATGCCCGCGCGACCCTTGTGGACCCTTCCCGTATTATAGTTTGATCGCTGACCTCAATTTTAGATTAAGAGGTGAGGTCAATCTCTTCCTTTGTCATTTCCTTGTTTTCCGAGGCAGTGTTGACGAACACTGTCGTCGAAAAGGGACTTTCGTCGATTCCATCTTCTTGTTTTGTGTGATATAGAGCTCGAATAAACGCCGTATGGATTACCTTCGTAACACGGTATGTACACTTTGTATACCATTTTTATTCTGCCACGACTGCACGTCACTCTCGAGCTATAACAGTTCGTGGGAGCTACGTGCAATGCCGGTCCAACCTTCCTTTGCCGAGTGTCAAGTCAGTATCGAGTTGCAATCGTAAAATATCGGTCCCGAAGCGCTTACCAACAGCGTAAATACAGCACTTCCATCAAACGCGCGCGAACACTCCGAGTGTGAACAGGTATTTAAGTGGCTCTTGCTGACACTGTCGTAGTTCAAACGTATCTTTTTTAACGTCGGCTCGCCCTTGCATCTCCGAGGCAGCGAAAAAACGCCGCGGCAATTTGTTTCTATCTACGTCGCTTTGCAAACGACTGACACGGGCCGCCTTTTACCAACAATGACAGTTGGGTTGACTTCTGGAGTTTTCGACGGAAGACTCGCCGCACTTCCCAACAGGCATACCGGCGTATGGGACTAGTCCCATGCTGTCGCTGTAGCGAAAAATATCTCATTGAATTTCGCTCAGCTGCGATGTGTCCATGGCAATCGCGGCGATGAGGGGCGCCGATTCGGAAAATGCGTCGGTGACATCAGCGCCATCAGCGCAGTAAAACCTACCGGCGCACCCCCAACTCGCCGCCGCTGACGCTCCCATTTTACAGCCGAGAGAACTTCCGGTTCCTGTCCTAGCGTACGTCACGACCGTCAAAATTACGCCGCAACTCGTTTTGCGGTCAGTGGGAGAGAAAGAAAAAGTCGATATTTCATTATTTTATTGTGTAGAAGTTAATGAACCGAGACGAAAACGGATGCCTGTTCGGCATTCAGTGAACGTTGAAGGTTTAATGTAAAAGTTATCTGGCAAAAGTAAAAAGGTCATTTCATGGTCCCTTTAAGCTTCTTCTCCGATAGGAACTTTTCCGAATCCAGATGGCTCTGGGAGTAGCTTGTGCTACCTGCTTACGCGATATAAGCTGCCTCCAACAAAAATAAAGAAAAAGCTTGTCTTTTTTGTTCCGGTTATCAGCGGACGGTTTGGACCCTGGAAAGCCCTGCACCCGTCCCGTCCCTCCACCCTGCGAGCTGCGAGATGAATGGCTTTGTGGGCCTCCGAGGCCATCGCGAAGGGTGGCCTTTGTCCCATTCTTACCGGATTAGGAAGAAAAAACGCGGTTAGAGAACGCCTCTGTTGCAGATTGGAAAGAATTTGACGCCTCACCAGAAAATTTAGACGGGAAACTAGAAGATCGGAACTACAGCGATGAGCGGAACGAGGCAAACGACAGACAGAAGCCGTTCGAGACACTTCTGTGCGACGATGCATATTCAATTGGTTTATTGGAGTGTAAATACAGTTTGTGGTTGTTTTTTGTTTCGTTAATCGCCCGATTTAATTTAGACGCCCACACGACCTCTTCGATTCTGAAACAGCCCTCACCAGTGGCCTCATTTCGGGGCCCGATACTTTGGATTCTTATTTGGCTCGGTTTGCCGGCTGTCATGTTCCGAGATTTTTCGCAAGATACGATTTCCAAATAGCATGCAGACTGTTGATATCGTCATCACAAAACACGAAATATGCTATATCATCATTACAAAACGAAATACGCACGGTAAGTCGTCGTAATGGCGAAATAATATACCACAAGTAAGAATGGCGTTGCGTACTAAATAGCGCCCAAGTGCTTTTCACTTCTTCACGAAGCAGTGCTTTGAAAATAAAGCCACTCACTCTAAAAAGTGTCTGATCTTCTTGTGCGAAAAAAGAAACGAAATGAACCAGTTCACGATACCATCAGCAGCCATTAGAGTCACAACTTTTTTATACTTGGGAGAAGAGCGTGTTGGCCGCAAGCGATGGATGAAGCAATAATAAACAATTAACACTAAGACAACACAACCACATCTTTCTTTTTTTCTTTTTTTTTTTCTAGAGCACCAGACTTCGACGGTCACCCTGATTTCTAAATCGTGTGCGATCTCAAATTTCACGGAATCAGAACTATAGGTTGTATTGGCGAAAATGCCAAAAAATCAATAACCACAAAGTTTAGATAGTGTTGCGTTCATATACCTACTGTTCAAAGAGTATTTCTAGTGTCATAAAGTTATGCTTTAAAAAATTATTAGAACAATACCTTCCATAATTACGCCTGGATCTGTCTGATATTGACCTGACAAGATCATTTCTTTGCCTAGCCGTTTCGGGAAACGGTTTAGTATTGGCTGATAGTATATTCCAAGATAATCTTGCCTTATTCTTGCAAGGCAAAAATTATCGTGCCTAGAGTGCCAGTGTCGGCATTTATTCGTGCGATCCTAATCTCCCGGGGACAAAACTGCTGGTCTATCCGTGACGTCACGGCGGGGGATAGAGCAACCAATCGTTACACTGATTTCAAGCTCGTTCTCGCGGCTAATAGAGGCACCATATTGGCACGGATGGCCTAACCTTTGTTCTCAGTCGGAGTCGAAAGCCTACCAAACTCGCGAGTTGGTACAAAGAAAGGGTGACGGTGCTCCATCTAGACAGTATGCTCCCACTTTGCGCTGGAGATAACGTAACTTCAAAGCAGAACAGACCCATCTCAATTAGGCAGTTTCCACTACGCCACCGGGTTGCCGCAATGCATCGAGGGAACTTATTTCAGCACGTGCCCGAAATCTTCGCTGGAACTCTGCGCGAAAAGCACGTAACGGCACTTGTTGCCCGGACACTGCCACCTGCTTCTTGTGAAATTGCAAAACTTTGTCGGTCGCCGCTGCGCGAACGCTTGGTGAGGTCATTCATTAGAGGGGGTCCACTGTTGTGGCTGGTAGCCATCCTTATATGTCATATCGAGGAGTCTGGACCTTTTTTGTGTTTTGCCACCCGTTTTTAGGGGAAAAATAAAACGGAGGGGCACAAAGCTGTGCGCGAGTTAATGTCGAGCAAAGCAATAATCGGGAAAATAACCTCGAAGGAAAAAAACGGCAAAAGCATAGGGTTCTGCGGATATTTTCGAACGCCGTTTCATCGAAAAAGTGGTCGTGTCCCGTACCGAAACGTTCATCCGTAACAATTGGCCGGTATTTGGAACAAAATCCTAATAGCCGGCCAAAAACGTCGCTGACAAAAACAAAACGAAAATTCGGGGCTAGTGGCGTCGCGTAATCCGAATCCATCCGGTTTGGCCACCCTTACGCAGGCACGTCCTCCGTCGTGCCATCCAGGGCGTCTTGCCGTACGAGAGGACAATGAGAAATTTTCAAATTTTATTGCAGAAACCTATGACGCATTCAATGAAACGGCGTCTGATGAAACAAGCCAGGTGTAGGTGCGTATGACCTGTAGGTGTGCAACAGAACCTTAGGAGTCTCACTTTGTGAAAATGTGATGGCCGAAACCAGCGCCGTCTCTAGGACCCGTGCGATCTTCTACGGTTCCGATATAAAAATGTTCAGATCCATGCCGCGTCAAGTCGTCTCGGAAAATAGCTATTAGATGGAAATCTGCACCGCAAGACCGAATCGGACGCGGAGGAAGAGCTCATCGGAATCTTGATGATTGCAGGTGGAAGTCCTCACCTACGATGTTTCCGTTTTCGGAAATGGCATTTATTTTGCGTATGGTTAACAGCATTATTTTCCGTATGCGTATGTTTTGCTCAGTAAAGTAACTTATGACTTTTGGTGTGATGGGTCCTGCCACACCTATGGGATTCTGTGGTCGTCGGGTGCAATGAAGAGGTCACTTCGTTACCGTTCACAGCTAACTCAACGTTGAG